>VZTO01023027.1:0-30761 GCA_013400615.1 Syrrhaptes paradoxus | reverse complement strand
AAAAAAAAAAAAAAAAAAAAAAAAAAAAAAAGTAAGCAGCACTTCGCTGTCAAGCACGGCACATGCCAAAACACGCCGTGTTGCCTTTCCTCGACACATGCCGGGGAGAGGGGAGCTGCGCCAGTCCAAAGTCTCCTCTGAACATTGCACCCTGTTGCCCTCTCGCCAACCAGAGTCCTGCTGGATCCGCGGGTACCAGCCAAGCGCCGCAGAGGGTTTGTTTGGGAAGTACCATCGCCCCCAGACCCACAATTCTGCACCAGCACCAGGGCATCGCCTCGGGCTGGTCCCATTGCACGGGGACAACCAAAGGGAAAGGAGGTTTGTAAACCCAGGAGAAAGAGAGCACAATGCTGTATTGCACAATACCGTTAAAAATAACCCCTTCATCAGCACTTACTGCACAGTCATGGGATCAGAAGGGAGATGAAAGAAGAGAAAGTGAGGAAGTTCAGGGAATCGAGGTGTCTTTTAACTCCAGGGAAGAAGTACAGGGTTTTCCCCCAAAGCACGATTTCCCTCTTGGGGAAGAGAGGAAGTTTTTGGCCAAGCTGACCATTATTTATTTATTTACAGAGGTTAACCTCTACACTTTAAAATGAAATTAACAGAATGGCTTCCATTTGTCCCACCTTCACTTACCAAAAAAAAAAAAAAAAAAAAATACAAAACAGAGGGGGAGAGGGGANNNAGAAAAAGGTCAGGAAAAAGGACAAGAAAATTCCCCACAAAAGCCCAGAGTCAGTTTCTTCAGCTTTCAAAATAATTAAAGCTCCTTTGAAATGAAACCATATGCTGTTTTCCTTTTCTTTTTCCCCGTGGAAAGCATTGGTCATCATTTCCACAGAGCTATCCGTACCGCGTTCCCCCTGGGAATGCCCCAGCCAGGAAGCTCTGACCCAGGAACAAAGGTTTGGAGCTCAGGAGGCCCTTTCCCATGGCACCGAGCAGTGGCCTCCTCACCTCCACCTGATCCTCCACACCGCCCGTGACTCAAATACAACTCCACAGACTCGCTAACAAACCCCACAAGCCTTTGGACAAGCGTTTCCCTGTGCCCGTCCCTCTTATCTCCTTCCGCCGTGCTCCGTCCTAACCTCTTGCTCTGTTCAGAGCTTGGACTCCAGCTCCCACACCGAATCAAAAAACAAAGAGGAAAAACAAAGAAAAGCTCTGTGCTCGCTCAGACTCTTCCTGTGGAGTCACACGTGGGAGGTTTGCCAACATCTGCGTGTGTGTACCTCAAACAGAGCTCAACGCCTTTCTCTGGGAAAGGACCAGCACCACCTGGGTTTGCTCAGCTCGCCCAGGGACCGCTCCCCAAACCAGCTGGTTTCTGCGGGAGCTCCCGCAGCCTTTGCCGTGATGGGACTGGCGCACACCACGCCGCTTCTCCGAGCGTTTGGCACCAAGCATCACTTACTCGCACAGTGCACGAGCGATGCAGCTCTGCAGAGGAACGCTCCAGCAGCTGCTCACCCAGCCCTGGTGCCGCAGCTCACGTGCCAGACTCGAGCGGGGTCCGAACAGAGACCCAAGGGGCATCGGCTGCGTCAGCTGGGGTAACTCCACTGGCAAATATCACAGCATCTTTTTTTAGAGGGAGAATAAATTTCCTACTTTGTGCAACTCCCACTTTGTTCTGCTTCCCCTGCCGTGGGTTTGCAACCCAGCGTGGGCTTGTTCCTATCTTAGATGACATCACGAGGGAAAAAATATAGGACAAAGGGACGGAATGAAATAAAGCGGGGAACAAGGCAGGGTTTGGAAAAAAGCTCCTACCCAAAGACCCTGTAAGAAAGCAGCTCGCATGCAAAGGCAAAGAGAAAGAGGCAGCAGGAAAAGGAAGTCAAACAAATACATCTCAGCTGGGATTTCTGGTGAGGGCTAATCAGACAGCGGCACCTAGAAATAGATTTTGCAAGTTCTGAGGCAAGGACAAAGTCATGAGTGAGGTGTAACTGCCAGTTCTAGGAGCACACAGGACACCCCGGTCAGAAAAGCGCTGAGATTTCTCCAGGCGCTGACTTGTTAAAAAAAGAGAAATCCTACTGCAAGGTTCTGACTCTGCCATCACATGGTTGTTGGCTTGAGTGATGGGAGGGAGCAGAGACGCACAGGCAGCGGGGAAGCCAGAAAATGATGCAACAGTTAATCAGACCCTAAGGAGGCCTCGCGCCAGAATTTGGAGGTGTTATTTCAGCACAGCTCCCACCTCTGAGCCGGAGCTTTGCGAGAGGGCTGGGAAGCTAAAAGTCATCAGATAAGGAGAACAGCTACGAGAGAGGGTTTGTGGCTCCTTAGCGAGAGGATGCGCTCACAAGGGAGAAGCCTTGAAGATCAAGGAAGGGTTGTTCGCTCATTTTTAAAGTTTCACAACAAAAATCCACTCATCGCTCTCCCAAGAGGGATGCTCTCAGGAAGTTTAATGTTCAACACCCTCTCGGATCGCTAAGGCTTCAACTACCAATATTGGCACCTTATACCTCAGCTCCTAAGACATCCCTGGAGGTGAAGTGGGGGGGGGAAGGCAAGCCCCCCCCTCACTTTCAGAAGCACCCCGTGAGATGCCAGGTTCCCGGACACGAGCAGCCGGAGCATCCCAGGTCCTGCAGCCGCAGGGATGCGCAAGGGATTGTCTGGGGCTGCCACCCACCCACCCCTCACCCTGCAGGGGCTCTACCTGTGGGCACGTGTGCTAGTTTGCCTACTAGCCAGTCATCAACCTGACTGGTTTTACCGCAGGAAATCTGCTGTCACTCAGTTCAGAGCAGCTTCCCACCCCGGTTTGTGACCCAGGTAAACGCCACCCTCAGTGTCCCAGGATGGGGTGGCACTTGCTCACGCGGGAAGTCATCACTTCACAGAGCTCCTGAAGATGCTGCAGGATGCCCAGAGTACTACAGGGCACAGAGGGGTCCCCCAATACCATCTGTCTTTGCCGAAGCTAAAAGGAGCACCTTGAAGAGGATGGAGAAGTAACGTGGTTCCCATCCTCATGGTCCCTTTCATGCTCAAGCTGACAACAATCTCGTATTTCTCAGACCCCATAAAGCCTTTCCGTACTCTGGCTTTCCACTTCTCCAGGTTTCCCTTGCAGAGAGGGGACCTGCCTTTGCTTTGGTGTTTGCTGATGCTCTCAGAGCAGCTGCAGATCCGTGCTGGTTTCAAACCCTGCTTATTTCTGAGCCTACGAATGGAAGAGCCCCTGCCCCCAGGACCAGGCAATGTGCATGCTTTGGAGGGAGAGAGGAAGCTCGCAGGGGGGCTAATGCAGTCCACGAGCCTCTATCTCCACTCCCCAGGAGGTATTTGGCTGGGGTGAGCCGGGGCTTTCAGCAGCCAGCCGTGCAGGGGAGCTCGCTGCCCACATCACACAACAGCTGTTAACGTTCAAAGTTACACTCAATATTTCATTTCAGGAAAAAGCACCATTACCCAGTTACACGAGAACTTCACTACACAGCCAGGAACTTGACCCAGCAGGAGAAAGGCTGCTGTTTGCAGAAGGGCTCATCCCCACGGACGCGGATGGGCTCGGAGGTGCTTCCAGGTGCTTATGAAAGTTAAGCCCTAAAGCTGTGCACTGGAGGATGGCTGGTTGTTACACAACGCTGCCAAACTCGTTTCCACCCTGTTATCTCCACAGCCCTTCTCCTACTAAAAGCACCATTCGCCTAGTGAAGTTCCCACATCCGGAATAAAATCCCAAAATATAATTTAAAAACCTCCCTGGTTCCTCTCCTGGCATGACCAACAGCTCCGTCGCAGCGGGTAACAGCAGGGCAAAGCCAGGACCTATCCTGACCATTTAAATAAATAACATCCAGAATTCCATTTCAGAGCACGCTGTTTGTGCAAACAACCCAAGGTCTGAAATAGCAGAGGCGAGAAGCAGACTGCAGCGTGCTCAGCAGTCTTAGCAAGGAGCTGTGAAACCGCGCTTGGGGCAAAACTGGTGTAATTCACAGGGAAAAGCCACCGTTTCCAAAAGCGAACACAGATCCGTGGATGTTGCATCGCACATTTGATTTCCCCTCCCGCCCCCACGTACTTTCTAAGCCAAAAAAGGCTTTATCTGGGCAGATTTTCCAGGGAAGCAAGAAGGATAAGCCCTTTCTGTACCACTGCCCAGTTCCTGGATCAAACAGCAAGGAACAGCACGACTGACCAGACACCACCCCCCTCATCCCCTTCCTGCATCCCAGGAGCTTTTCACATCCCCAGGAACCTTTCCCTGGCAAGGCAGCTTGGACCAAACATAGAAAGGAAAAGGTTTTACCTGCACAGGTAGCAGAGAGCAGCTCCTAGGAAAGGTGCATCCCTGAAAACAACCTGTCCAGAGCCCATGCTACAAACAAACACCCACCCCAGGGCCACCGAGCCCTGCGGGGCCAGGGGTGAACACAAACCCCTCGCTCATGAGCCTTTTTCCTACGCAGGGATGTTCTTCTCTGCTCCAGCCTCCCTGCAAATGGACTTCTGCCTGCTTCCAAAGCTGATTATGAAGCAGGAAATCATCCAGCAGGGCCAGGCCAGATCACTCCAGCCAGCTGTTTTAATTTAGCTCTATTCTTCATCAAGCTTTGCTGTGCCCTTAACCCCTCGGTTCCCAGGGCAGCAGCTCCGGGGAGCTCCCCCAGGGCCGAGCATCAGGTGTGAGCTCCTGCATCAGCTGCAGCTCAAGGCCACGGCACATCCCACTCCTCTGCCAGGAACCGCTGTGCTTTGTGCTCAGCCACGGCTCCAGAACAGCTTGAACCACATCCCAGGACACGTGCGAACCAGCAAAGGGCTCTTGGCCCTTTTGTTTCCAGCTCCAGACCCAAGAATTGCTGCTGAGCCCCCCAAGGGTTAAAGCCTTGCTGATCAGGCTGCAAACCTTCTCCACCTGCGTCCCATTACCAGCTCCCACCCTTGGTACTCAGGACCAGGATCTGTCCCAGCTGGTGGCCCCAGGCAGCAGAGGAACCCTCAAGGACCCTCCCCTAAATGTTTGCCTGTTTTCCAGCCTGTGCAGCCCCATGCCCCAAAAGGCACTTTCCCGTTCTAGAAAACTCAAGGCTCTGGTTTGCTCCTTGCTTCCACCCAGCTTCTGCTGCTTACCCCCCAGGAGAAACAGAAATGACACCAGGAATTGCGTTTGCCCCAAATAAAAGTGGGACAAATCCTCCCTTCTCTCCTGGAAGGGAGAATCGTTAATAAAAATCCTGTTCTGATTTTCTTGGGGCAAAAAAAGAAAAACCTAATGCTATGATCCTTCTTAGAGAGATATTTCCAAAGGGGCCTTAGACCAAGCTGTGGATTTGCACAGTTCCCCATCTCCAAGGATGAGCAGCCAGCACAAGCTCCCCGTGGGCGGCAGCTCGGGGATGTCAGCGCTGTCACGGGCGCTGCTGAGGACGGGGGGCTCTGCGCCGCGTGCTGCTATATCCAGAGCCACAGCTGCAAATTTAGAAACATTCCCTGAATTTCTCTTTGTGCTCTCCCACGTCCTGCCCTGCTACAACTCCTGTCTGCTTGCGTTTCGTTTCTTAAAAAGCCCTGCTTAGCAACCCGCCAGCCTTGCACTCTGAGCACGAGGCAACCGGTTCCTCCCATTCCCACCCCACCAAGAGGGAGCGGGCAGGCACACATCCCCTTCGCTTCACAGCACCATCCGAAATGGAGCCGGGGTTATAACCCAGCACCTCAGTGACACAGGGGCAGTGTCCCACCTCTCGGCAGCTCTGGTATATTTTTGTCCACGGGAAGCCAGGGGGACCGTCATCCCACCTGATGCCACAGACCTCACCGGTGCTTCCACAATGAACCTTTCTGCTGGGGAGGAATATCCTTCAGTGGAGCAAAGGAGAGGTAATTACAGAGCCTTCAGTAAACCTTTTAAGCCATCCAAAGTCCCCAGAGGGAAGCAGGTGAGACTATAATACGCATTGCACAAGAGATACGTATCTCAGGTATTTCATTTTATAAAAAAAATCTCTCCCCTCCCTTTGCGGTTGGTGTAAAAGGAATGGCAAAACAAACTCGGGAAGCTGCGAGTCACCGCTGCCAGCGCTCCCAGCCCTCTGTTCCACAGCGGATCCAGCCCAGGACTGGCGTGGACCCTGCGGGAGCCGCTCGGCAGATAAACTGCCGAAGAACAGAGAAGAGCCTCGGACTAAGGATGAGGCACCGCTCCCCTTGCTCCACGGTTCGGGAAACACGCAATCTCCTCCGTTGCCTTCGGCTGCGAGTGGAGGGAGGCAGGATGGGGCAGGTCCGAAACGAACAGGGAGTGCTGCGGAAGAGTCTGGAGCGAGGGAGCAGAGCAAACGGGGACAGATAAAAGCACGAGACGGGCATGAGTCATGTTGGCACACGGCCTCCGAAGAGAGCCCTCCAGCAAAGAGGGTATGAAGTAAATCCAAGTCAGGCAAAAATCCACTAAAAACAAAAGGCAACCCAGAATAGGCTGCTGCATACCTGTCTCCTCTGGCTCATCACTAAAGGCTCAGCATCACACCAACTCTTGTTCTTGCTGGTGCCTGGCCCCGCTCGCCCAGCTGGGGCAGAGGTGGGAGCGATCACGGCGTGGCCGGAGAGTGCCGGGTCCCCGAGGCTCATCCCTGCAAAAGCTGCCTTCTGTCCCCAGCGGGGACAGCGTGAGGGCTGCAGCTCTTACACACTTCCACTGGCACACACAGGGAAGAATCCCCGCTGCAGGCAGTGACTTTCCCTCCAGCCTCCCCACACCTACCCACCAATGAGCTCAGGATGAAGGAGCTGAAGCCAGGATCCAGAAACCAGCCCTCCCAGACCTTGGGGGAAACCTTGGATCTGAAATCAAGCAGCGCGGCTCCGGCTCTTTCTGCTGCAAACCCTGCTCTCCCGCCTGGGGATTAGGAAAGCAAGCGGTGCAGGTGTTCTCCGAGAAACACGCAAGCCGGGCACGCCAGCTCTTTGGAAACCTCACAGCGGGTCCACGAGCCACGGCTCGCGCTGCAGCCTCGCAGCTGGGTGAGCCACAGGCTGGTTCCCCACTACGCCAGGGCTGGAAGCCGGCCAGCGAGCCTTCCTTCAGCTGCTGCCCTGCTTGTTTTCACAATGCAGAACCAAACCCCAGGCCAGCTTTAGCAGCATTTCTCGTTTCTGCACACTGACGTTTCCACTTTAGAGAAAGTTTTTTCCTTTATAGAGGCCAGCAGCATGGGGGAAGCAAACCTTGTTCAGCGACCTGCACTGACAGCTCCTGGGCTGGTCCGTGGCCCTGGATCACTGGAACAACAAACAGGAGGAGAAACAAGTTCATCACGGGTCCCCCAGCGCATCAGAGAACCTCAGAGGTGGGAAGTGCCCTGCCCCGTCCATCTCCAATCTCCACACAAGCAGTGTCTCCTTCGGGCACAGCATGAGCACCCTCAAATACTCCAGGCTAGGAATAAATCAAGCACTTTCAGCTCCCTTGCTCCTTCTTTCCCTAAAGCCAGACTGCAGCAGCTCCTCAACAAAGCTGCAGAGCTCTGGTCACTGCGCTGGGGAAGGAGCCACCAACAGCAAACACCCCCAGCCACACCGTGCTGTCAGCAGGATGGATTTTAAAACTGCTTGACAAGCTTGTGTTTCTTGCACAGAAGTTTGTTGTCTCGCCCAAAGATGCTTGTACCAGCCCTTAGAGCCGGACACCACATCCATCCCCACCAGCCTGGCTTTTTCCTTCCCCAGAGTCATCACTTGACAAGGGCTGCAGAGACCGGAGAACAACCTCAGTGCTGCACAAACATGCCCTCCACGGGGCAGGGAAAAGAGCTGAGCTCATTGCCCTGTCCTTATTTTGGGTACACCCCAACGCTCCTCACTAAAGCCAGCTCAAGGGCAGCTCGAGATAAGTGCCCGAAGCACTGCCCGGGAAGAGCAGCGGGGTAACAGCAGCACGGCACAAGCACACCTGGGCTGAACAGAGCCTGCGGGCGCTAAATACCAGCTCGAAACACGCTGGCAAAGCCACGTAGAAAGGGCACACTGCCTGGCTCGAACTCCTGACGCTTATTCTTTGTTTGTACAAGCACCTCATTCCCTCCCAGATGTTTGCAAAAGCTGGGGAAGCTGGCACAGAGGCAAGGAGTTAGCCTTTAATTAACCAGAAGACAAACACAAAAGGACGTCAGCAGCCCGAGAGCTGCGCTGCTCCCCCCGGCCGGACCGTCCGGCTCCTCCGTGGGTCCGCACACCCCCGTGTCCCTCCATACCGCTGTTCTTCCATGCCAACACGTGAAAAAGGACTTTGCTGGTGCTGCTTACGTTTCTCCCGGTCTCTTTTCAACACACACCACTGAGTTGAACAGATGCATCCCCCCCAAACCACAGCCACAACGTCACACTCCCCAAGGACACCAGTGCACCCAGTGCCGGTCAGGTGGAAAACCACCAGCACAGAGCAGCTGAGTTAGGAACAATGCAACCACCGTCTCCACCACGCCAGGAAAGCCACCCCCAACGTCTGCCTTCAGCCCCCCCCAGGTGCTGCACAACACACAAACCAAGCCCTGTCCCCTGCGGTTCTGGCTGTCCGGGGACGGGGATGTCACCCTGCCTGGTCGGCTCACACGGGTTCTGAGCGAGTCCAGCCAGAACAAATCCTCCCTGGCTGCCTCCGAAATGCTGCAGACCGAGAGCCTGGGGGTGCCGGTGCATTTCTCAGCTGCAGCAGCCCCGGGGATGCCCCGCAGTGGGGATGGAGAGCTGAGAACCAAGTCTTGCTGTCACTCTGCAGCAGGCAGGTGACACCCACAAGATGTGCAAAGGGCTCGTGGAGAGCTGTCCTCCCCCCAGCCCCACTACACACACACACTCGCCTTGAATTAACTCAGGTTTCCATCACATATATTTGAGAGGGACAGCGGCTCTGCTATAATTTGTTAAAGTCATTTCCCCCTCTTCCTCATCAGTGCGGTGGGTTTTGCACCGTGTTTGCCTGGCTTGGGGCTTCCTGGACTCAGCTTTGCAAGGACGAGCAGCAAGACTCAACTCCTGCTGCTGCCCTGAAGCGTCCGCTGGCCGTAGGGCTGGCCCCGGTGGATCTTCATGTGTTTGGCTAAATGGTCGCTGCGGGCAAACTTCTTCTCGCAGGCGGCACACTGGTAGGGCTTGACACCGGAGTGGGAGCGCTTGTGACGGGAGAGTTCATCCGACCGCGAAAACCTGCGGGAGAAGGGAAGCATGGTGGATCCAGCCTTCGCTGCGGGACAGGGCAGGGAACACGGGGACCGTGGCACATGGGGTGACCCTGCGTACATCGCTTCTGTTCCGCTCCATCCCATCTACCAGCGAGGCACGGGTACCCCAGGCTGCTGCTGGAGGAATGGAAAGAAACAACCCCCTGCAAGGGGTGATTGAGAGATAGGAAAGAAAAAGAATTTATTTCTGTCCTTAAAGGACACTGTCTACCTATGTCCTTCCTTTGTTTTAGACTTGCTGAAACCTTTAGGGAGCTGACAGCCTCAGGGGCAGGCGCTGAGAGAAGTTGCTTTTTGGGGACATCAGCCCAGGCTGGCAGCGACTACAGGGCAGGGCTCAGGAGCCTGGGGGGAAAGGCTTCGCTGACACTTCACACAGAATGGTTTGGCTTGGAAAGGACCTTAGAGATCATCAAATTCCAACCCCCCTGCCATGGGCAGGGACACCTCCATGTCCTCATCCAGCCTGGCCTTGAACCCCTGCAGGGATGGGGCAAGGAGAGCACCGCTGTTAAGAGAAGCCTTGTTTTCCCTTGCAGACTCTGAGCATCCCCTTGTTTCTCAGAAAGGCAGCGAGCTCTGTGTCTGGGAGCTGTGCAGACAGAAGCAGCCTGGGAGCTGGTTTAAATGCCAAGCACAAGGGAGGAAAAGCAAAGGCACCCGGCCTGGAGCACAGCAGCAAAGGTCTGAAGCAAACCGACTGGGGTCTGAGGATGCACCCGGTGTTCAGGCTGATTGTCTGGGTAACTCCCACACCTGGGGCGGATCAGCTGAACAGCCTGGAAAGTCCCTTTAACCTGCTCCCTTTCTTCCACCTGGCACGCACAGATCCAGACCCGGGGGCATCTGCAGTGAGCTGGTCCGCAGCCGTTTTATGAGAGCCACCGCCAAGGTCTCAGCAAGGCTCAGCTGGTGTGACTCCAGCGTGTCCCCGTGTCAGGGGAGCGCTGGGGAAGAGGACTGGGCAGGATTTACTCCTGTTCTGTCTCCAAGGAGCCACCACAGATGGCAGGACTATGAGGACAGAAGGGTTTTTCCATCTGGCTGAAACATGCCCACGCAAAGGAGCACAAAGCAAGGAGCTTCAGATGTAACCCCAGACTCCCAGCGATAGGATTTCAGGCTCACACCTGGTACGGTAAATACTGCGGCTGCTCACAAAAGGCTCTGTGAAAGAGAAATGTGTCTCAAGGCCATCCTCAGGTCTTCCGTGCAAACCACCGACTCCTTTTGCAGCTTTATTGCAAGAAGCGAGTTCTCAGATCCTGATAGGAAGGGGGGCCAGGAGAAATGACACAGGTATTTACAGTTAGGGCCACATCCAGAAAAGGGAGCACAGCCTGGAGAACCGCAGTCACCCACGGGTACATCACTCGATGGTATAACCGCTCCCTTGGAGGGCGAAGGCAGGGCAGCAAGCGGAGCAGAGCACAGCACCGCAGCGGACAGCCTGCAGGATGCTGTCGTACAAGGTGGCAGCATCCCTGTCCTCCTTCCCAGGGGAAAAGTGATGCTCGTGTGGCTGCCATCGTCCCCTTCCTCAGTCCCCAGGCTCTGCGCATCAGGTGCAGGAGGTTTAGCAGCACTGGGAAGGGAGCTGATGCCTATGAACATGTCCTGCAGTTATAGGTGAAACAGAGAGACAAGCGCTGATGGCAAAGAAACAGCAGCTTGGCAAGAGGCAGTCCCAAAATTCAGCTCTCATCTCATACCTTCCAGAGTTTCACCACCTTGAGACAGAAGCCATAACACACCAGCCAGGGAAAGGAGGCGAGTGCCTGCCAAAGCGTTGCACAAGAAACCAGGAAAGCTCGGTGCTGCCAGCATCACTTTTCTTTGTGACAGGCTTTGAGATCTGCTGATGAGAAGTGCCACGCAAGACCTGAGAACTATCAGCCCCAAAGGCTATACCGAGCATCCTGCCCCCCCGGGACAGGCTCGCAGAACCAGGAACAGAACAGCAGAGCAGAAAAAAAATCAGAAGTGCAGCAAGATGAAGAAGCAGGGGTAATTTAGGGAACACAGATAAAAGAAAGTGACAACCACCATCATGTGCAGAGCAAACAAAAATGCAGCATGGAGATACGCTGCAGGCTCCCAGGTGTCAGGGATACAGGCAGCCAGGGCAGGCAAACAGCGAGAGAAAGCAAAGGTTGCTAAAGGAACACAGCACTGGCTCCCGAGGAAGCAGCAAGAGTCCTCTTTCCTGGGACAAACATGAATGGAAAAACCAACTGCAGAAGTTGTCCTGAACTAGGCAAAGCTTGCTAAATTACAACATTATTTGGAAAACCTGTATTGCTGGAGGTGTTCAGGCATCCAGTTCAAGGGGATTTGGGGTGTTTGGGAGAGCGTCAGCTCTGCTTTCCCACCTGGAGCTTTTCAGCACTTTTGGACCAAGTGAAAACTACCCAAAGCGCTCAACAAACTTCACCGCTCCAGGCTGCCCTCCAGCTCTCACCTATAACCCAGCCGGGAAAGAACACTCGTGATTTCACCCTGGATTCTCCCTAGCCAAGAGCTCTCCTGCATCCCGACAAGCAGTGTCAGCCCTTTGGCAGGGACACCCCTGCACAGAGTCCCCCGGCCCCCACTTACCGCCAGCCGCAGTTGGGCCAAGCACACGTGTAGGGCTTCTCGCCGGTGTGCCGCCGAAAGTGAGCCTTGAGGTGGGAACTCTTGGTGTACATCTTGCCGCAGCCAGGGTGCGAGCACTTATGGACGCGGAGGAGGGAAGGGAGGGATTTCTGGTCCCTGGGGGTCACCTCCACCTCTTGAGCATCCCCCAGCGCCCCTGGCTTCGCGCCAACTGGCAGGGGGGCAATTTTGACATACTTTTGGTCCATGATGGTCACAGGGGGCTGGACCTGAGGGAGGAGGGAGAGGTTTTGGCCCTGCAAGCTGATAACCAGCTGAGCCACCCTGAAACCACCCGTAGCACTCTGTGCCAGGGGGCTGCCACTGTCCATCTGGAGGGGATGGATCTGGAGGACAACAGGAATGCTCCCAGCAGCTACTGCCTGGTCACTGACATCAGCCATCCCTCCAGCATTTGAGACATCTTCTTCTTGAACCACGCTGGAGACAGGCTGTCCCCCAGAGCTACCTAAGCTGATCTTGGATTTGATCTCGACCTTCCCTCCAGCTGGGTGAAGCTCGCTTGCTTCGTCTTTGAGGAACTCAGCCTTCTCCTGCAAGAACTCCTCAATCTCCTCCAGGGTGGGAATGAAGTCCTGGGAGAGGCTGCCGCAGAAGTCGGGCAGCTTGGGGTGAGCCTCACACACAGCAACGTGGGGTTTTGTGTCCTCCCCCTTGGCACCGGACAGGGGGAGCAGGATGCCTTCAGAGTGGCTGGTGCCACCTGCAAGGAGATGGACGGAGCCCTCGGGGTGGCCGGACACCCTCTCGCTGCCGTGCCCGGGAAAAAGGGATGGTGGCATGGTGCGTTGCAGAGCACTGGCAAAGCTCTCCAGCAGGGCAGAGCTGGTCAAGGAGGGTGGCAGCTCCTGGCAGCTCACTGAGACCATTTGTTGACTCACGTCCTCTACCCGCACAAAGCTCTGGGCTCGGCTGGATCAGAAGCCTCTGGAAGGGCTCAGCTGGGGCTGGGGAAGTTTTTGTTCATCTGCAAGGGAAAACCACCAAGGTTATTTCCAAATTAAAAAAGAAACAAGAAAACCTCAACCTTTGAATAAAATGGACAGTGCATTGGAAAGAAAACATCAAAACTAGTCCGTGGCATTTGTTTTTAGAGAGTCTCTTGCTCCAATACCATGCTAACTGCTTTCCTTTGCAGGATGCCAACAGGCTGCAAGGAACTAGATTCCCCGAAGAAGCAAACTTCTCTGGGGAGTTTATTAAGGTAAAAATACACAATGAGACACTTCATCCCTCTTCCACCTATGCCAGAGGGCAGGTATGTGCTGCTAGATGGCAGAGAGGATGACTTGTGGCTTATAACCAGGAGTTAATTGAGATCCGAGAGCCGCTGCTGGTTTCTCCCCGCTGCAAACGCTGGTACAACCACAACCTGACCCAGCCCTATCACGGCTGGATTAGAGCTGGCTGGGGAACAGATAACGACACAGAGTGCCTGCTGCCAGACTGCTCAGGGCTCTGCTGAGCGTTCACCAGCAGCCGCTGCTGTGGTTCCCTGGCTATCGGTGCCCGAGCGAGTTTACAGCCCGTCCAGGCAGGTCTGCCCGAGCTTGGTCACATCTCCAAAAAGCTTCGCAGACAGGCTGTCTGGGGTCAGTTCACGGGGCCCCTGAGGACACAAACACATTTCAAAAAGGTGAGAAAGATCACCGCACCGCCAGTTAGAGCTCTGCGGTCTGCAGGAGGTGACTGGTCTCCCACCATTCAACACATCAAACCCCACCAGCCCTGCTGGCTCAAGGGGCTGGGAGCACGGTCTGGAGCAGCCATACGTCATCCCTGCCCTGGGAGAGGGCTGCTGGAGGCTGCATCCTGCTCCTGCAACACCTCATCCAGCCTAGGAGGCAGGAGCTTTTCACTTGTTGTATTTAATGCAGAAAGTGAACTTCCAAGAGAAAGAAAACCTACGCCGAAGTCCCTTACAAACCTTTTCCATGAGATTTCTGCAGAGCTGCAAACTGCTCAAGGCAGTCCTTGTTATCAGTGCTTCCTCAGGGTCCTGAGAGCTGGGAAAGGGAATTTTTGAGAGGCAGTCTACATGTGATATAAAGACTCTTCCCTTGAGAAGAAATAATTATCCCTGCATCATTCAAAATCTGCTGCTCACACGTGAGGTCAGAAAGGTGTTTGGGCCAATGAAGTTTTCATCACAACACAAATTCATGCTCTGAACCATCGCCTTCCAGGCAGCACCCCATTCCAGTCCTTTCTCCACACCAGTTTTATGATCTCTTTCTGATCTCTGCTGCTCTGGCTCCCATCTCCTCTTTTTACAAGCTTCAGAGGCCAGAAGAGCCTTCCCCCTCTGGCTACCAAGCACTTCTGTTCACATCTTCCAGAAGTCTTAAAACCTGATTTTCCAACCAGGTTTCCTTGCAGAGCAGCTCAGGAAGTCTCCATCCCTTCAGTATGCCCCCAGGACAACTGAATTAAACTACACTCCTTAGCTCAGCAGCCTCATTCAGTACGTACCTTCCAAATTCAGAGTGAGCAGTGCTGTTGCACTAACATGAAGAAAACACAACCAGAGGGCAGGAAGGGCCAGTGGTTAAGATGCTGGCTTGGGATTAAGGACAACAGACTGCAACAGATTTTTCCTGCAACCTTGGGGTCATTGCTGGTGTGCTCCGGTGCTCAGTTTCTCACCGAAGTGGGGGCAATAGTGACGTCCTCCCTTGCAGAGCGGTGATAAGGGGACACCTGAGACCTGGTGGTATGCTCCATCACTGACAGACTTTGCAGATACCGTTAGATGTCAGTGCCTTGCCAATCCAAGGCATTTCTGCGCAATGCACGTCCACCACGCTGTCAAACCGCACAAGCAACTGCAAGAAAATGGAGACCTGACTTTGGCCTCCAGCGAGGAATAGTGCAAGACAAGGTCAACGCTGTTTTCAAGCTTCACTTTGCGTTTCTATTCCTATAGTTTTTCAAATCCCTAAGAGCACTTAATTACTGTATGAAACCAGCAGATGTGCAGTTTGCGCACACAGAGAAAAAGTCATTTGCCCAAGGTCAGCCAACAAGCAGGAGCTGGGAACTCAGCCGAGGGTTACGACTCTCCTCTCGTGACTAAACAACATGAACAAACACCTGTAATGTCTTCAGAGCCATGAATTACACTCACAGTGCCCGTGCAAAACCTGGACTCGCCAAACTTTTCAGGACAACTACAACACACTAAATAAGTCAGACACTTATACCCAGCGCCACGCGTGGATCCCTCAGCGACAAAGGGATGCCCCACACCTCGACCCGGCCAAGGACAAGTGAGCGTGGGCATGGCTGCTGCCCCGAACCCCCACGGGGAACAGAACCAGGCGCAGGCTGTTAGCCCCCGGGGGCCGAGGACACCCACCCTGGCCCCTTCACCGCTGTGGGGGGGGAGAAAAAAACCCCCGACCCCCGCCCCAGCCCACCCTTGCCCCCGCCGAGCCCCCCTCGGGGCTGCGGGCAGGCTCCCGGGGAGCGCTGCAGAGCGGGACCCCCCCGCGCCCCCCGTTCCCCCTTACCCGGCTCCGGTCCATAGTGGCCCCGCGGGTCCCGCGGCGCGGGGGCGGCTCCAGGTCCGCCCCGCCCCGCCGAGGGCTCGGCTCCGGCCGCCGGCCCCATTGGCGGCCCCATCCCGGGCCCTGCCCGACGGGGCGGCCCCGGAACCCCCCCGGTTCGGGTTGCTGCCTTGTCCCGCTGAGGGAGCTGGTCCCTGGGGAGATGCCTCGGACCCCGCCGCGGTTTGCCGTGGTTTCCTCTCTCTCTGTTCGTTTATGCTGGAAAAAATCCAGATTTCTCCAACATTTCAGGAAAAAGAGTCGAGTCCTAGCAGGTAGCAGCAGTAACAGTCGCCGCTGGCATCTGTTCGGATCCAGGTTTTCATTTCAGGAGGAATAGTTTTGGCAGGGCCACAGCGTTCAGGTGCTGTGGCTGTGATAAGGAGCTGTGCGAGCTCTCCTGTCCTCATCGCGGCTTCCCGAGGGTGTCCTTGGCCAGGCTGAGCTTGAGGCTGGCCTTGGGGCTGCCTTTGACAGCCCCACCGAACCCCGCAGAGGAGCGGACTCGCTGTCCACCTGGGAGCAACCCTCCGCCAGCAGCAGTGACTTTCCAGGCTCGTGGTGTCACTCCTGGTGCTCCTTACGGCATCACAGGAGCCCCACACCCTGGGATGGAAAAAAGCACGAGAGGAACAAAAACGACAGTGTGCGGCCCCATGCACAGGGTGAACACACTGATCAGAATCGTGTTTACCTCTATTCTCTCCACTTGTGGGGTTTGATAGTGACAGTGGTGTGGGGTTAAATATTTCCAAGCAGAAGGATAATTTTGAAGCAGACAGTGCCCATAGGGATAAGGAGTTTCTCTTATCTGCCACAGTGAGCCTCATAAACCCAATGAAGTGGGTGCAGAGTTTCTCTGCTTTGTAAGAAGCATGAGATTTTGAGCCTGAACAAAAATCCCAGACCAGAGTAACGCCTCCANAGTGGGTGCAGAGTTTCTCTGCTTTGTAAGAAGCATGAGATTTTGAGCCTGAACAAAAACTCCCAGACCAGAGTAAGGCTTCCATTTGAAAACAAAACCAAACCAAACCCTAACAATGAAGGTGCGTGGTCATTTGGAAAGGGCAACCCATAGCTATCCCCCGACTCACTGCCACGTCTCTGGGCATCACTTACCCCATGTCTCAGCTTCACAGTCTTTAATGTAAGCACTGGTAATACTTAAATTCCTCGCAGGGAAAGTCTTAGCTCTTCAAAATCCTCAGGTACTACCTACTGCAGAGTTCCAACAGCTTTGATTTACACCGTGTCACAAAACGAGCGGGACTGACAACAGGGAGCAATTCTTCCCCTGGGTTTGTACAGCACCTAGTGGAGTAACCGGGATGTTCACGCAGAGACCCGCCAGTAAAGCCCGTCACAGGTAACAGCGGGCGGCCCTGCCCCTCCCTTCCTCCGCCCGTTCCTCGGAGAGAGGCAGGAGAGGCCGGTCCCTTCCCCGGGGGATGCTCGGGGGGTGCCCGGAGGGTCCAGCACCGCGGGGCGATGATGCTCGGAACGGGCCCAGGGGCTCCGCAGGCCACGCCCCCGCCCATCAGGCCACGCCCTTGACCACGCCCACCACCCCGCCCCTCACCGCTCGTGGCGCCACCTGGCGGCCGCCGCGCTCCCCCACCGTTCGTTAGCGACACGCAGCGTTGTCCCGTGTAAACAGCGTTTATTTCCTCCTTCCCATAAAAATTTCACAATAGCCTTCCTCTTCCATTGTATACAAAATATTTACTCTACCGAATAAATAAAACATGAACATCTTGCAGACAGCAAACGATCTCCAAAGAAAACCAGCAGCCACGCATCCTTCCCTCGCAGAGAGGCTCACAACAGTCGCACGTTAAAGACATTCGCCCTCCTCCCCTCTGCCCCCCAGCCCGGCCCTCCAAACCCCCGCCTCACCAAAGGAAAGGAGAGGCGCAGCATGATTCACCCGCGAGAAGAAAGCACAAGTGCACCTACTGCCTGCAACAGAACCGCTGCCGGTAACAGCTTGTACCGATTCCTGCAGCCGGACAGCGTAACCGAGTCCGAGAGATTTCTGTGTTCACACAGGTTACATCAGTAACGGCATGGAGGGGATGCGCTTACCTTTACCTGCCACGCCTGTGTCCCTTGCTGGTCTCTAGGTGATCCCGACACAGAGAAGCTGTTGCTAACGGCAGCACGCTGGGTTAGCCAGAAAGGGCAATCTCACAAAGAAAGGAGCTTCTCTGCAGACACTCGGCAAAGTGCCGCTCCTGTCAGCCCCACAGCCAGCCTGAACTAGGAAGAAAGGCTTTTGGTACAAGTTATGGATCAAGGAGTGCAGCATCTTTTGCTTTCGTGTTCCAAACCGCTGCTTTTTCAAGGATCCCTTTGATGTGATGAATGAAGCATTCAAGGCCTTTATTGTCAAGCCCGTACACCTGAAGTTTGGCGTGGAAGCGCTCTTTAGGCACTTAAACAAATGGCTCAATTATCAAAAGCACTTAGCATCGTAGCAGCCTCCACGGGTGAAGTTTCCCCACATTTTACGTATGAAAAAATAAAAATAAAGGAGACTTCAGCACTCAGGTAGGAACCTGTTTGAAAAATCTTGGGTCAGAGGTTACGGATTACTAGGACAATCCATCCAAGAAACACCCCAGCTTTGGCAACAACATTTTGCCTCAACAACTTCCTCCTGCAGCCCGAGGTGGACAGACACCAGGGCAGGAAGCACAGACAAAAAACTGTTTCCGTAGGTGGTCACGCAGCTGCCAAATCCATCCCCAAACCAGCTGCGTTTCAGCACACAAACCTTGTTGTGGGAAAGGGAGGCTGGTAGGCATATAATTTGAGAAGAAATAAAACAAAAACAGTCACCCTTTACGGGAAAGAAATGTTTAAAAACCGTAGGAGAAGCCCTCCCAGGGCCCGTCTGCAGACAGCAGAGGAGTAATCTCGCTTCCACGCCAAGGAACGGTCTGACAAGACCTCGCAAAAATAGCAACACAGTGCCCTTCAGCAGAACCTCTGCAGCGCATCCCGCTGCCCACACACCTCTGCAGAAAGTTACTCACACACACTTTGTTTAGACCAGCCAACGTTAAGGACGGATGAACTTGGGTGTCCTCACAGCCTCGCCTCCCCAGGACCAGCTCACGCTTTCCTCTCCGCACTGCAGGCAGAGGTTGGATCATTTCAAAGTCCAAGTGCTGACTGTGAGCCAGGACCTTGACTCCTACGTGCTGTACAGGTAGAAATGTGCAACCAGCAGAATTATCCCAGCGGGTGCACTCACCCGGGGAATGGGGCTGCCCAGAAGGACACACAGCTGCAGCCACTCTTCTGCCAGAAGATGACTCGCACCTGGGAGCTAAACAATCTGAGCAACCCCGGAGCTATGGGAGCAAGCGGCACGCTGCCCTTCTAACTGTTCATGCTGTGCCCCAGTAAGAATCCTGACTCCTGTCTGGAAATTAAATAAATTTTAAAAATCCCAAACAAATATAACACAGGAAATATATAACCTGGATCAGCAAACCACAGGCACAAACAGCATCAAGAGCTTCTGTCCTGCTCCTTCTTTTGTCCAAAAACTAGGCTCACCCTGCTCTGTTAGCAGTGGCCAGAGCGGCTGGAGGCACATTTCATCCTGCCCTCTCCTGTTCACCTGCTGGCAACGTGCCACCTCAGCCCCCANACATTTCATCCTGCCCTCTCCTGTCCACGATGCTGTGTCCAGCAGCCTCTGGGCGTGCTGGCAACGTGTCACCTCAGCCCCCGTGCTGGGTGCTAGGATGCAGGATGCTCTGCAAGGTGCACTCCTGCCAGCCTGCAAGCACGGCCCAAAGCCTTCCTGTCTGGCAAGAAGAGTCTGATCCAGAATGCTGCTTTGGGGCCACAGCTTCAAGGGAAAACAGACACAGCCCGTGACCAACCTACTGCAGCACTGACGGCTGCCGGGGTCAGCAATGCCTCCAGCTTCCCCAGGGATGCTTCACTTGTCCTCAGGCAGGCTTCCAGGAGAGCCCTCCCTGTTCTATTTCATTGTCACAAGACTGAAAACTCTCGGAGAACAGATTTTCCTTGTGATATGGCAGCATCTGTTAGGGGCCAGGTGTGGGAGAGGGACAACAGTCTGGATCTGTCAGGGGAGAGAGCAGGTGGTGGTTCTGAGACCTGAGGGGTCAGAGAGACTGAGAACCGCCCGAGGAAAGCTAAAAACAATAATTTAAAAAGAAAAGTTAAGAAGCCCTTTCCATCTGATGCAACTTGGTACATAGGTAAAAAATAAGTCACCTTTTGGAACCGGTCCTAACGAAACGTTACTCGTTTTTCCAAAACAAGACATATAACTTTTCTCCTAGATGGTTTCTCCCAGTCAGAACAGAGGTGGGGAAGGACGGAAGCGTGTGTGGCCTTTGCTCCACAGCCAAACCTTTGCCACCCATCTTTTTTTCCCAAGGAAATCTCCTCCCAGTGTCCCATTTGCAGAAGTATTGCTCAAGAAGTTGAGTAAAACAACAAGCAGGGGAAGAAGATACAACTATAACTGGAAAACAGGAGAGACAATGATTTCTTTCTCCCCTCCCCATCCCACTGCCCCTCCTGCTCAGTTTAGGTAGAATTACACAGAAACGTGACCCGTTATTAAAGGAAAAGTCCATTTCCTTTCTCTCCCCTGTATACTCCCTTTGGTGCTGGCTGTGCAGTGCTTCCTTTTGATCAAGGCACCTTTGGAAAGCACCGATGGCCCGAAGCACAATGCCCTGACGCCTCATATTTACACCTGAGATTAGCGCTGCTGCATCTCTCCTGCCCCCCAGCCCCAGAACCACCCCCCCAGGGCTACGGCAGCAGCATGGGGAGAGCAGATGCCCCACGAGGCTTCCCGCCAGCGGCGGTGTGAACACACACACATCGCGCTTTGCCACGTGCTGCCCTTGCGCCTTCCTTCCGCCCATCAGACGGAATACTTTGCCATGTCACTCTTATCAAAGACAACTTTGGTTGCAAAGTAAATGGCCACCAGCCCAAAGCCGGCGGCCGACACCATGTAGGCAGTCACTGACTGCGTAAACTGGACGATGGACCCCATGAAGAGGGAGGGGACGACCTGAGAGAGGAGGAAAGCACTGTCCAAAATTGCCAGGTCCAGGCAGATCCCTCGGCCAGGAGCCACAGAGTCCGGTTCTCCCACCATCATCATGAGCGAGACGTCGCAGGAGGAGCTGACGCACAGAGCCGAGCTGGCAGCTGGAGGAGAGGAGGAAGAGGAGGAAGAAGAGAAGAGGCTCCCAGCGTGTCCATTCTGGTACGGCAGCTTCTGGCTGGAAAGGAGGCCTTTAGAGAAGGCTGGTTTCTTGTTCAACCGAGCTGCATCTTCCTCCTCTTTGCTCTTATACTTATGCAAAAACACCTAGGGGAAAGAAGGAGGACACGTGAGGAATGGGAAGGTAGGGTGGAGCCCAGCAAACGAGGTGGGGGGCAAGGGGGGGGCCCCCGTTTTTTGTGCAAGAGCAAAACCGCTCTGGGCTTTGTGTGCGTTGGGTCCGGCTGTCGGAGGTGGGGAGTGCCCGCAGCGAGCCTGGCCCACGTGAAATGGCCTCCAGGAGCCAGCCTGGCTTTTCCGGACTGGCACGGGATTCAAAGCAGCCCTGACTCACCGGGGAAATCTGGCCAAGTGGTGCCTTTGTTGTGTTGAAGCTCTGGGGCTCAGCAGAGCTCCGCAGCCCAAAGCCGGCCGAGGCTCTGCGCTTGGGGACATTCTGCACTGAGCCCTGGGTTGTCACCTCCTCACCCCATCCTGAAATCAGCTGATGCAGGACAGGAGTGAAGGGCCAGAGCCCACTTCAGACACATCCCAGAGCTGGAGAGTCCACTCCAGTGCAAACACGAGTGTTTATAAAGTGGCTGGGAATTCAAAACCTTCCTGCAGAAGAGCCCAAAGAGCAGACAAACAGTTCATGGCCACTTCTTAATATATTGGACACTGAAAAGTGACACCAGCTGAGCTGGCACAGTGCTGGGAACTCAGGAGAGAGCTCTTTTCTCAGCTCTGCAACAGACCGTGCATGCATGACCTCAACGGAGTTGCTCCATCTGCCTGAGCCTCCTCACTCAGGCTAGAAAAGGAGGGTGGTGGGAAGAAAAATCTTTTTCTTCTCTCCCTTTTTTTCCCTCGCTCCGCTCAAGCTGTGAGATCTCTGGGGCATGGCTCACTCGAGCAGTATTCACACAGAGTATTTGGATCGAAAAGCTCTCCCTATTAACACCAACAAATAATGGGCAGTCACGTGCAGACAGCAAAAATGCTGCAGAACTCCCGCGTTAAAACTCCGGGGCATTTGCAATTATGCACAACCACTGGTCTGCATGGGGTAGAGCAGATAACGAAGGACACGTTAATCCATTATCCGCATGGTAGGATTGAACAAACAAAGAAAAGAAAAAAGGAAAAAACAGCACCTGTCTGGGAGCAGAGAGCACCGCACGCAGCCACAGGGTCGGAGGGGTTGCCTGAGATCTTCCTTTCGCAGGAGGGACCCGCGCACAGACCCAGAGGAGGGAAGCGCTGGTGCGGAGTGTGGGCACTCCAGCTCTGTTGCTGGCCACCCCAAAGCTTTCAGCAGCCTTGGCACCCACCCAGCGACACCCAGCCCTGCCCTAGCGTATGCCAGCACCAGCCAGGCTCTGTTCCTGCTGCCCCAGGCCACGGCTGCAGAGCTGTAGCACAAACACTTTCAGGTTCAATCAGAGAAGAGAAACCAGACGAGATGTACTTCACTAAATAGCAATCAAATTTCAAAAGCTTTACCTGGGCTCTGCTCAGCTGCTCACTGAACCCTTCAGCTCCTCAATGCCAGCTTACCCTTTAAAGCATCAATCCAGGACTGACACTTATCTTTTGTGGAGCTTAAAAATCCTCCCACGTGCCTCCTATTGCCATCAGACTTCAAAGCAACTCAAAACCCAGCACAGAAAGGGCATCGCGTGAGCCAAACTAGGATGTGACCCCCAGTTCCAGACCTTCGTATTTGATGCCGACGCTCCCAGAAGCCTGCTCAGCTGCCCTGAAGGCCCATGATATATTTTCTTGGTTTCTGTGCTGACCCAGGCTAAGACTCCAGAGGTGCAGGTTCTGGCAGGGGTGTTTGAATACCGAGCGTAGAGACTTAAACACATACTCACACCAATGAGCTCAGGGAGAACCTGTGCTCTAAAATCAACCTTGAGGAGCCACTGGTGCCTCCACCAACAGCTTCGCTGCCCCTGCAGTTGACAGGGAGCGGTGGGAACGAGGAACCCAGCTCTCCTTGATCTCCTGCAGAAGAGGAGAGAGCACGCAGAATGGAGCGACTCGTACAACCTGTGCAAAGCAAGGAGCTCCAGCTGAGCTGACCTTGCAGGCTTTCAGCAGCGATGCTGCACAGGGTGGAAGCAACAGCCACTCTGGATGCCCCTTCTGCTGATTGCTTCAGGAGGAGTGTTTAAAGTCAATTAAAAGAGTAAAAAAAAGAGGGGGAAGAAAGGAAGCAAGAATGAGGGAAGGCAAACAAAAATGATGACGGATTTCAACAGTAAGAAAAAAGAAGAGAACACAAAGGGGAAGATGGAAATTTTTCTGCAAAAGGCATTTTATCAACTGCTTCTTGTGGGGTCTCTCTGCAGCCTGCTGCAAAGTCGCTGGCAAAGGAAGGAGGAATTTTCAAGTCAGGGCAACGGAGAGACCAACCCCAGCTAGACCCCATCTCATTGTATTAAGCGTGTTTCCCCGTCAAGCCTTTGGCAAGCACTCGGGCATGTGGCCTTCACATTCCCAGCCTGTGGAGTTTGGTTTCCATCCTGTTGATGTTGTGTCCATGGGAGATCCCAGTCAAACTGAAGTTTTTGCAAAGCAGAACACTCCCTCATAGCCCTCTTCTGACAGGCTGCCTGGTGCAAATCGGGATGGGTTGGTCAGAAGTATTTGTTCAATGTGAACATCTGGATGCCCGTGGTAACAGCTCCTACTTATTCCACTGCACAGGGAACCGCCTGCCGTTGGGATGAAAGAGCTGCTCTCAAACCACAAATTAATTCTGCATTTGCAGCACAAGAGAAACTCCTATTAATCCAGCGTGCAACTCGGGAACCTCCTCGGACTTCTCCACAAGGATAACATCTGTGGGGCAGGATTACTAGCTTTTGTGTTGGTGTCAAAAGTTTCACAACATTTATTTTTCTTGGAGCTAGGGGAACAGCAAGAACCCCAGTTCTCATTTTACTGATCATGCCATGGACAAAAATCGGAAAGCAGGACCTCTAAGGGCTGAAAAATCTTGGGTTCTTTAGCACCTCAGGCTGGCAGTGCTGCAGATGGGACAGTTTCCCTAAAAATATGCAGAACACAGAGGAACATGGGACATCCCTTCTGATACACCAACCCTAGCGGATTTCCCCCGTCTTACCCACTCCCCACTTCTTAAAATTGCAAAATGCTTGTTGTGAGCAGGGGATGCCTACGGAAGGAGACACTGAACTCTCATCTCCTCCATTTCAGATGAATCTTCAGAGAAGACACAGCCTGGAGACAAGAGGCACAAGTGGAAAACCTTCGCCCACAGGCACATGTTTCCCTCCCACAGGCTGAACACCAGCTACCAGCAGCAAAAGAGGCTGGCCAGGCTCTCTGCCCTCTGGAGCACATCCCTACCTGTTTTTCATGATGATACAGCGATGCCAGGGTGTACGGCAGGATCTGGAGTGCAGAGAAGGTGAAGCCTGTCAGAGCAGCTGAGATGGTGACAACGATGACGCTGTGGGAAAGGCACATGACGAAGGCAGCCACGGGGAAGAACACCACGCTGGCCAGGTAGACCGCCCGCGTCCCAAACTGCTTCACCATCCGGTCCATGATTGTCGAGAAGAAGATGGATGTGACACATTGCAGGAAGAGGCCCAAACTACCCATCCGGACACCTGCAGGTAAGCAGAGGAGGTGGCAGACACTGTCCTGACCCGCACCAGCCAGACTGCAGCTCCCACCCTCCACCAGCAGCTTTTCCTACACAGGCACCTGGGCACCCCAGTCTAACCAGAGGGGCAACGGGAGACAGAATCCAAATGCCACTCTTGTCTTTGGAAGTTCACACCTTTCTGCTCTTGACCCAAGATCTGCCACCTGCTCATGAACCGGGATCTGTGGTTATCTGATGCCAAAACCAGCAAGAGAACAAAAGGAACAAGGAATTGTGCTTAAGCCAAGGTAAAGTACACAACATCCACTAAACGTCTGCAGTATCCGGTAGCAATCCGGACCTTACCCTTTGCAAAGATCTATCAGATTTCAGGAATTAACGCCATTAACTGTTAGGAGCAAGGATCATTACTCAACGCATGTTTCTATGACAGCTAGCACAATGGAGTCCTGACCTGCTGGAAGCTATACAGCACAAGTGTTAAATAATAATTAATCTGCCTCTAAGTTAAATGGACACCCAGCACAAAGAGGCAGTGTATGGCAGCGAGCGGAAAACTCACAGAGCAAGATATACAGCTGGAGGAGGAGGGCCAGGGAGGTGCCTCCAAGAATAAAAGACATAGATCAGGGAGAGGAAAGGAAGGGCTGGGCAGCGAGTCAAGACTCTGGCACAAGGCGGGAGGGAAAACGGGACAGCAGGCAACGACGGTAAGCAGGTACCGTGCTGCAGCGAGCGGTATCTCGTGATGTGGACGTGGCAGCTACTGACTGGAGCAAGTGGTGAGAACTGGGGAAGCTGCTTGAGGGCTCCCCAGATAGATGTGAGACAGGAATCTCAGAGCAGCGGGAAAAGAAGACGCAGCACAGCCCACCTCGCTGCTGCTGAGCATGTCCTGCATTTCCAACCCCTGCTCTCTAAGGGATGGGGAGCACCGTCACCCCTCCTTTAAAAAGGAGGGAAGAGCAGTGAAAGGACCCGGCAGTGGTAACCACAGCTAGCAGACAGAGCTGGATACGTCCTGTTCAGCGTGCAACCTGCCAGACCGTTCTGCCACTGAACAATTCAGCCCCAGGCCAGGGCTGCGCTGCCAGATCTGGTTCTGTGCTGGGTAGCCTGGAGGAGAAAGAGGCGTTTCCCGATTTGGTCCACTGTGCAATGCTCTGGGGGCCAGGAGGGAATGTTTCTTCCTGACCCATCTGCAGAATGTCTGGTTTCCTGTAACTTTTTTCTGCATCACCAGCAGAGCTGAGCCCATTCCCAGCTCCCACTCAATGCTCCTATCCCAAGGAACAGGTTCTGCAGCCTCAGAGCAGCTGGTTCCCTTCTTACCTTCATCGTAGTGCCGTCTGGCATCCGTGCCTGGCTTGGCTCTGGGGACACCGTGGTACAGTCCTTCCCCAACAAAGTCTGTGTAGAACAGCATGAAAGTCATGAGTGCCATCCAGCTGCAGAGCTCGGCTACGAAGAGGCGCCGGATGACCTTGGGGATGCGACAGTAGAGGCTGTGAAGCCGTGGCACCAGCGTGCAGAGGTTTCTCAGCGCCTGCATCATGTGCCTGGCTTGCAGGAGACACGAGCTCCTGGAGAGCTGGCAAGAGCAGCAGGCAGGAGGCGAGGGCTTCGGGGGAGCATCCTTCAGCGCCAGGCCATCCAGAACATCCGCCTGGGCGGCTGCTTCTTCGGTCACAAAGAGCGTGGCCAGCACACAGCCGAGGAAAATGACAGCGAGGAGGCTGAAGAGGCACGTCTCCTGCCCTCCCAAGTACGGGGCCAGGAAGCTGCCACCCCAGTCAATGGCTGGAAGGAGGTAGCCAATGCAGCCCCCCAAGCTGATCATGAAGGCGTACATGGAGAAGGCTTGGCGGCAGTTGTCTGGCTCCTGGAAGAGGTCCGAGAGCAGGGCTTCCAGCGGAGTGAAGCAAACCTGGCCGCAGAAATCCAGTAGCCCAATGCCCAGGATGAGGAAGGCAATCTCCAGCTGGCGAGTGTTGAGGGCAAACAGGCTGGCCAGGCTGCCGGCATGCGGGATCACGAAGAGGCTCAGCAGGACTCCCAGGCACAGCATCCAGATGAAAGGACGCCTGCGGCCGTAGCTGCTGTGCCAGTGGTCGCTGGCAGATCCGATCAGCGGGACAAAAACCAAGCCAAGGACAGGTCCTATCCCTGGAAAAGAGAAACAGGTGGTGTCAGGGGAACAGATCTGGAGGACACCACTCTAACAAAAGCCTGGGATGTTTCAAGAACTCAGTAAGCGTCACTGGGTGACAGCCCCCCCCTCCAAACACGAGGCTGCCCTTGATAGAGCAACCACCCAGCAGAGGCAAGCCTCCATGCCCTTATTGCCCCTGTGCCCTCCAGACTCAAAGGGGAAACGAGCACCTCAAAGACGAGAATACAACAGCCTACCCAAAACCATGGTCATGAACTTCTCCTCCACACCCACTTCCAGCAGCAGCGGAGGCACGTAGGTTATCCCTGCAGCCAGGCACACCTCCAGGCCGAACGTCAGGGAGTTGACCAGCAGGAGCTGGGTCTTGCGGTTGTGGAAGAGCATGCTGGCCCCGGCTCTCTGAGCCACGCTGCCCCGACACCCCTTACTGACAGCGGGCTGTGTTGCTGCAGCACTCCCAGGGATGCCCCACAGGCAAGGTCTGGAGCTTCCCCTCCTGGTCTGCTGGACAGATGCTGCCTCCCATTTTTAGCAACGGCGAATGAACTGTTTTTTCCTCTTCTCTTATTGCAAGATGTGGCTCCAGCAATGTCGAGTCCGGGTGTGGGTGGGCAGGGGTCCCACTCCAGGCTTCTCCTTCTGCTCACAGGCTGTGGTCTGGGAGAAGAGAGAGCTTGTTAGACACAGCAGGGTCCAGGGCTAAAGCCAGGTACCACACAGCCACGTCACCGCTGAAAGAGACAGTCCCCATCCCCACAGGCTCGCAGGCACGAGAGGACAGCCGGGGGAGCAGCAGGGCTAATCGGTGCCAGGTTTCCCTCCAAGGGCTGGTGACAGGTGAGACAGGCATTGGAAAAATCCAACCCCGCCTTCGGGCTAAGGGAGGTCTAATGACCCCGCAGTGTCCTGTCCAGCCTCATCTTATAAACGGGCAGTTGTAGCAGAGAGAAAGGATTTGGGGTCCCCTCTCCCAGTGAAACCAATTAAGAGTCCCCTTTGAGGAGCAGGGCTGCAGGCACTCACCTGTGGTCACACAGGGTCATCTCCAGAGACCCACGCCACTGCCTAAGGACCGCGGCACCTCCCCTGCTGCTCCCCAGGCTCCAGGGAAGCAGTTCCACCCCATCCCACCCCCAGCCCCTGAGATGGGGCACAGAGAACAGATGGTGCCTCCGTGGAGTTTCACAAACAAACCTGACCCACTTTAGCCTCCTCTAACAGTGCACGGCAATTACCTTGCTCATTAGACTGAGTCATTTATTTGCCCTGTAACATGTTCCCTCTCTCCAGCCTGCTTCAGAGGGGAGAGGCCACCCGACCAGGACAGAGGCTAAGCAGCTAAGGCGACAGATGCCTCTTAGTCACCTGTTACGAGCCTGCCACTCAGTCTACAAACAAAAGAAATCCTGCACGGTTACCAGCAGCCAGTCCACCGAACTGTTGTTTTGCTGAAAGCATCTCAGGAGGATGGTCTGTAGGTATGCTGGGAAAGGCAGAATGGGTTAGCAGGGCATTACGCTCCTGCACAGACACTGATTGAGGAGTAAACCAAGCTGCTGCCCAATTCTCAGCAGCTTGTGACCCATTTCTGGACTGTGCACGGCACTCCCTATTTGCACAGCAGCTTCTGCCTCCTGCCCCACCGCAGCGCAGCCCCCAGGTGCTTTGCGTCCTTTGGATGAAGGAGGGTGAACAGAACGTGAGACACGCAGGCGGAGGAGTTTATCTTGCTCCCTCCCTGGCTGCCGAAACCGCGTACCTGCCTGTGCACCCCCCCCACGCCAAGCAGCTCGCTGGTGCAGAGTTTCCCTTCCTTTGCTGCAAAGAGTGAACCCAACAGAATAAACCAGGTAAAAATCCACTCCTGCAGCCCTGTCCCCCTCTGAATTCTCTGCCTCGATTATAGGGGAGAGGAAAAGACTCCTACAGGGAACATTTCCAGGCCAACCCTCGCCACCCTTGTAATGCAACCAGTGCTGGAGGCTATGCGGAGAGGGTCAGACCCGGCAGGGCTGGAACTGGTCAGAGGCTGCAGGGTGTGTGCGCAGGAGCAGCCGCTGCACCAGCTGCATGCTGGAGCACCGTCACTCCACTGGGCAGAGATAAAACTCCACGTTATCACCAAACATGGTGCGAACCAGCCCCCCCAGCCCCACAGAGCACACCATCTGCCCTCCATCAGCGCACAAGCGTTAGCAGACAGGTACAGTTGGGACAGATCCTGCGTTCTCCCTTTTTCTTCCCCTCTTGCCATCAGCTAAATAACCCACAGGGAGATGACAGGGGGAAGCTGGAAGTGTGGAGATGAGGTTTTTCCAGATGCAAGCGTTGCTCTCTGCCTCTGGCTGCTGCAGAGGACAGGCAGCACTCCTGCGCGGCGGAGTTGACAGGCTGCCAATTACACACAACAAATACTGATTATCTTCCTTCCAGGATCCCTCATCTTCCCCCTCCACGCTCACTTAGACCTCAACTGTCACAAAAGATATCTCCTTTTAACAACTGCGAACATTCAAATGACTTGCCCAAGGTCACATAGCAAGCTAACGGCAGAGGGGGAGCAGCGAGGGTTTTCCTTTAATCACTAGATGCGGCTTCAAAGGAATACTCGGAGGCCCCGATAGCTCAGCGCTCCTTCAGATGCACTCTGTCTGCAAGGAAGCGATTGGGGGCAGCAACCACCTTTCTTAGATGTGGGCTAGACACAGGATGTCTCAGCCTTGTTCGTTTGTGATGGGTGCCCAGCTGGCTGACAGCCTTGGGACAGGAATTTAAGCTGCAGCCCTACAGCTCCAGCAGCACAAGACCTGGTACCGGATAGCTCGAGGATGGAGACTCGCAAGCAAAAATTAACCGAGCCACCATCACTGTAAGCTAGACCTGGAGGGCTGATGTAACGTCCACTGTCTGCTGCAGCCTAGGGTCTGGAGGGCTCAGAGGGGGACTTATCCCAAGGTAAACCCGAAACATTAAGGAAAATATGTGTCCCCCCCACACACATGCACAGAAAAATTGTTTTCTTCCCTTTTATCGCAGTGACATCTCGAGCACTGGGGAGGGGGCAGGAATCTGTCCATCTCCCTGACTGCCTGAGAATTCCAATGTTGAGGCAGAAAAGTTGAATTTCTTATCAGTAGGTAAGAAAACACCTGTCTCTTCCCCCTTTAAAGGAAAAATAAATCCCAGAGTACCCAGAAGCAACACTCACGTACAACCAGAGACGAGAAGTTGTCAACAGCAACCAAGCTGTAGATACACTCGCAACAGGTCACAAACCCTTTTCTGTCCAACCTGCATTTTGTCCCAATACCCATCAATCCCTTTTTTATTTTGTTCACAGACCACAGAGAGATGGATTGGCTTAGCTGGAAAGAAATGCCAGCACAGAGCAGGAAAATAATCTGAACCGTTGATCTGTAAGGACAGGGGCGAAGGGATGGAGAAGGAAGATTTGGGAGGCTCAGAGGAGCCAGGACGAAGGGAAGGCAGAAGCCAGGACTCACCTCCTCCCCGCAGAGCAGCGCCAGGTGATCCCTGCAGCCAGCCCGGGCACACAGCCTGCAGGAAAAGCTACTTAAGTAGTTCGCAGGCAAGCAGAGGTGGAACCGAGCTGCAGGTACACACAGGGGTTTGGTTTCAGGGCCCTCCCTGCCTCCCGATAACACGGCGCGTCGCTGTGCGGTTAGCACCAGCACCACGCCTGCGCCTGGGCCCCTCGCGCAAGGTGCTGAGCAAACACCGGCCGCAGGCACCAGCCTGCAAAGCCCCAGCTCGCAGCCTGCGTCCCCGCTGCTGCCCCAGACCTGCTCAGAAGGAAACTCCCGGGCTCGCATCTGAACTTTGCACAAAGCCCTGCCCCAGCATTCAGATCTGTCACCTCCTCTCGCTGAGCTGCTGGCACCTCACAGCCAGCAGAGAGAGACGCAGCACCCGAGATCACGGTTTTCTTCCTAGAGGCAATGAGATGCTCCCCGCACCTTTGCAGGTAACAGTCTGGCTCTAAATAACAGTCCCAGCAGCGAGACCAAACACCTCATTTAAACCGCTAATCTCTCCTGGGACAGTTTATTTGGCAGACTGTGTGGGAGGACTGGTTTGGACGCGGTGCTCTGGAACTTTGTCCTGACGTGGAAGCAGGCAGTTTGGCAAACCATCTCCCAGCTGGGAGGTCCTGGTGTAACGGCAGCATTTACACACCGCATCCCAACGAGCCGGGAACAACATCCAGCGCAGTGGCATCTGGCAT
>VZTO01023026.1:0-11248 GCA_013400615.1 Syrrhaptes paradoxus | reverse complement strand
TTTGTTTTTAAACCCAGGAATGGTTAAAAGCAGGCTGGCCCCCTGCCCCGCGGGGTGGGTCCCGCTGCCGGGCTGGGTGGGCGCGGGGGGACATTTATATTACCATTTATAAATAGAAAAATAAAACTCTCAAGCAGGGCGGGTTAGCGGTTAGCGCGGTTAGAGCCGGGCCCGGCACGGGGCGCACGCAGCAGCCCCCCCCCCCGTCCAGCCACCCTGTGGCACTGAGCCACGTGGGGACAGGGACAGGGACACCGCGGGTGATGGAGGGTCAGACCCCGAGCGGGGGGACGGGCAGGGACGGCTGCTAGGCGCTGGGTGTTGGGTTGATTCGGGGTCCCCGCCTTGGGCTGGATTTGTCCCTGGGGCAGGGTCTGGTGGTGCCCAGGGCAGCAGCCCCCACCCCAGCCGCAGCGGTTAATAAAGCAATAAATACGGGGGGGTGCACGGGGGGCCGGGGACCCAGCACCCAGCAGTGCTGCGGGGGGACCTGGGGCACCAGAGGGGGCTGAGCCCACCCTGGACCCCCCCACAACACCCCGTCCCCCCTGGGCAGCGCTGAGCACCCCGACCTCCCCACGGGGCTGGGGGTGCCCCTGCTGGTCCTCCCCAGCACCCACCAGTCCAAGGGGGCCCCAGGGCTGGAGCCCCCCCATTTCCAGTGTGCGGCACGATCTGCAGCGTGGCGACTCGGGGGGCTGGGGACCCCTACACGTGCAGCGCCTCGTGGCCCAGCACCCCCCCGGCCAGCCGGTAGAGCAGGCGGGAGTACCAGTGCATGCCGGTCTCCGGCGCGGTGCCGTTGCCGGCGTCGGCGCGGGCGGGCAGCAGCGAGAGCAGCCCGTGGAAGAGGCGCAGGGGGGCGAAGGCGCGGTGGGCCCAGCGGTGACTCTCCAGGACGGCGTAGCAGGATGCCAGCACCCCGTTAACCAGCAAAGTCCCGTGGGAGGTCAGGGGGGCGAAGACCCCCACGCCATCCTCCCGCCAGACCCGCAGCACCCGCGCCGGCCGCAGCCCCTGCCCGCCGGCCCCGTGGGCCAGCACCGCGTCCCCCGGTCGCACGCGGCGGGCGAAGACGGGCAGGAAGGTGGCGGCGGTGCCGTTGGCTGCGCCGCGGGCGGCGAAGACGAGGTGGGACGGCGTGAGGAGCAGGCGGTGCGCCGGGCTGGCCGTCTCGATGGCCACGAAGGAGGCGCGTTGGCCGAGGTCACGGTCGAGGAAGAGGAGAACCTCGGTGGGCACCAGGCGCCCGCCCGGCTCCGCGCCCAGCACCCAGTCACCCCGGCGCAGGTCGGCCAGACCCCGGCGTTCGCCGCTCTGCAGCGTCACGGTGGCGTGGCCGGGGAAGCAGCCGCCGGTGCGGACGGCCAGGGAATTATCTGGGAGGATGGAGAAAGCCCTGAGTCCCCTGTCCCCACCGGCCACCACCTCCAGAGGGGAAATGGCCACCCCCCCTCCAGCCCCCCGCACCGCCCCCGGAACAAAGCCGGTATTTTCCGCAGCCGCCCCGGTTCCTGCGTGGCTCCGGGGGAGGCCGGGTGCTGCAGGGGCCCTTTGTCCGCCCCCGCACTGACGCCCTTTGTTTTGGGCTGGGGACGGTGACATTTATGGCCACTTTCACTTTCTGGCAATTGTCACGTTCAGAGCGGGATGGGGGGCTGCCGGCCGGAGTGGCCGCGGGGCTGGGGGCCGCAGGTGGGGCTGTGACCGGCCGGATCAGCCCCGCACCGGGAGCTGACCCACGAGGGTGCCTCCGGCCGGGCAGAATTTGGGGGGAGGAAGTGGAGCTTTTGCCAATCTGGGGGCCGGAAAGGCTGGGGGAGCGGGGGGGGAACTGGGCTGGGGCCAACCACGGGCTGAACCCGCCGGGGCCGGACACCGGCCGGAGCCGGGCTGCGTCCCACGCGGATGCGGGACACTGAGGGGGAGCAGAGGGGGTTCAGAGCCGCGGGCTGGGGTGTCGATGGGGACGGTGACGCCCCGCCCTGGTGACAGCCCCCCCCGTGCGGTACCTGCTCTGACGGAGACGTGGATGTGCGCCTTGGACTCGTAGTAGACCCAGTCGAAGCCGGCCTCGACGGCCAGGCGCGCCAGCATGCCGTACTTGTGGCGGTCGCGGTCGGAGGTGGTGATGTCCAGCGCCCGGCCCTCGTAGTGCAGCGACTCGGGGAGGTGGTGGCCGTCCTCGTCCCAACCCTCCGTCACCCGCAGCCTCACCCCCGGCCACATGTTCATCACCGCGATGGCCAAAGAGTTCACCCGCTCCTTGCAGCGCTGGGGGGGGACCAGCATCAGCGTCACCCCCTTGGCCCTGCCACAGCACTTTGTCCCCTCCTTGTCCCCTCCCCGGGGGTTTCTGCGTACAGGGGGACATTGGGCTTGGATGGGGCTCGGGGGCAGCCCGCAGGGGTGTCCCCCCCGTGTGCAGGGAGCAGCTGAGCTGTCCCCCCCCGGCTGGGTGCAGGTTGAACGTTAACGTGTCCCTGGTGTCCCGCAGGGGAGGGGGCAGTGGGGCAGAACGGGCACCAACCCCCCGGGATGGGGACTGGGACAGTGTCACCTTCCCTGCAGCCACAGCCGTGACTGATTAACCCGGCGGGGGGGCTGTGGGGGTGCAGCTGACTGTGAACCAGCCCCAGAGCTGGGGGGTCAGTGCCAGCCAGGCAGGGCCTGGGGGGGGGGCACTGGGGGTTTGGGACTCAAATACCCAGAGCCGGGGGTGATGCCGGGGGTCCCGGGCAGCTCCAGGCTCCCTCCTCCCTGGAGGAGCATCACCAACATGGGGCACAGGGGTTGGACCCCCCCGGCNCGCACCCCCGGGGCCGCCTCCGTGCCCGCGGCCCCCCCCGTTAACCCCCCCCCGGGCCCCTCCGCCCCGGCCCGCGGGAGCCGCCGGCACCGCCTGGACCACTCGTAGCATCCCCCGTCGCCCCGGCAACCGAGGAGACGCCCCTCACCATGGCAACCGGGAGCATCCCGGCGGGGAGCGGAGCATCCCGGGCTCCCGACATCCCGGATCCCCCAAGCCCCGGGGAAACGGGGACCGGGACCGCCCCCCTCCCGCCGGGGGGAGCTGAGCCACTGGTGGCCCGTGCTCCCGGTGCGGCGGCCGGACCCCGGACCCCCCCCGCTCCGTTAATCCCCGACGGCGGGTCCGTAACGCCCGGTCCGGGGCTCCGGTGCCTTCACCAGGGGCTGAGGAACGGCGGCGGGGACCGGGGCGAGGCCCGGTGTGTCCCGGGAGGGGTCCGTGCACCCGGGTGAGGGGGGTTCGTGCGCCCCGGGGGGTGTCGGTGCCCACGGGGGGAAACCGGTGCCCCGGGGGAGGGTCGTTGCGCCGCGGGACGGTCCATGTGCCCCGAGGGCAGCCGGTGCGCCCCGGGGGGGGGGTCGTGTCCCCAGGGGAGGGTCGGTGCCTCCCGGGAAAGGTCGCTGCCCTCCCACCCGCCCCCCCCGCGCCCCCGGGAGCCAGGCCGGGCTCAGCCCCCCCCCACCTCGGTCATGAGCCGGTCCGCCCCCGTGTTCTCCTCGTCCTTGAAGATGATGGCGGGGTTGTAGTTGGGGACCAGCTCCCTGAAGCGCTCCGACCCCCGCAGGATTTTCCCCTCCGCCTTCCCGCTGGCCCCCAGCGTCCGCTCGGGCACGTTGGGCACGAACTGTTTGTACCGGAACGGCGAGAGCTGCCGCCGCGCCCCCCCGAGCCGCCGCCGCCCCACCGGCCCCCGGCCCGGCCCGCAGCCCAGCACCGGGGGGGTCAGCAGGCAAACGGCGAGTCCCAGCAGCCCGAGGGCGAGCGGCGTCCGTCGGGGCATCCCGGTTACCGGGGCTCCCGCTGTCTTCTCCGCCGGCGCCGTTCAGTCACCGGGGGCACGGGGGGGCCGGGCCGGGCATGGTGCCGGTGCGGCGGCCCCGGGGCTTTTAGAGGGTCCCGGTGCCAGGGGCGGGTCGCGGCCGTTTCCTTCTCACACCCACGGGCCCGTCGCCGCCGCGGGATCCGTGGACGCCCGGGATGACCCCCCCGCAACACACCACCCCCCCGCCGGTGCCGCCACCCACGCGGAACGCGGCGCTCGGGCACCGGGACGAGCCCCCCCCCCGTCTCCCGCCGCCGCCTCACCGGGTCCGAGCCCAGGGGGCCGGGACCCCCCGCCTGGAGCTGTCACCCGGCCCCAGGGACCCCCCGACCCGACCCGAGCCCTCCTGCCGCTGCTCACCGGCACCGGGCACCCCGCACCGGGCACTGCCCCGGGACCGGCACCAGGCAGTCGGTCCCTGGAGCGGCACCGGGACCCGGTTCCACGCTCCTGGCACTGCCCCGGGACCGGCACCGGGACCTGATCCCCTTCTGTTCTCCCCCTTTGCTCCGGTACCGGCTTCTCTTCCCGTTCCCGGTACCGGGACCCCCCTTATCCCGTTTCTAACGCCGCGCTTCTGCTNCCCCCCCCCGCCGCACTGCCCGGCCCCGACGGCCCCTCCGGGACCGGGACACCCCCGCGACCGGGACACCCCCGGAGCTGGGAACGGCCCCCCAGGGGACCAGGGCACCCATGGGACCGGGGTGTCCCCCCCCCGGGATGGTTCCGTGCCCCCCCCAGAGCCCCCGGTGGGAGCCGGCGGAGCACCCATGGGTGCTGCGGGCCCCGGGCAGGGCAGGAGGCAGCGGCGGGGCAGTGGGGGGGTGGAAGCGGATCGGGGGGGCCCTGACCCCCCCCCGCAGCACCGGTGCCAGCCCGGGGTGACAGGGAGGGAGCGGGTCGCGGGCACCGCTGGCCTCATTTCCTGCAATATAAACCCGGCTTCCTGCGCTTCCTGCTCAGCCCCGGCCGGGGGGGGGCACGGGGGGGTCCGGGCCCCCCACCCCCGCCATGGAGGGGGCAGCCTGGCCCGGCCCCAGCGGGGGCAGGATGGGTGGGGGCCGGTTCCCGGGGCAGTTTCCGCTCCAGCAGCGTGACTCCCCCCATTCCAGGGCCTGACCCCCCCTGTGCCCCTCGCTGGGGGCAGCTCAGCCCCCCCCCCACACCCCAAAACCCCCCCGGGGTCCATCAGCCCCGTTCGTCCTTTCCTGGAAGCAGCTCGTTAACCCCGGCCAGGAAGAGGGTTAATTAGGGCCCCCAGGGAGAGGGAAGGGGGGGGCAGGACTGGGAGCCCCCCCCCCCTCAGCTCTGCCCTGGGGGAGAATAGACCCCCCCCAATCTGGAGATTTTTATATTAAAACCGAGATGTTTATTGCTCCAAACAACTTCCGAGGTAACAGACCCGACGCACTCGTCACACCCCGCTGCCAGGTGGGGGGGTCACCCCCAGCACCCCCCCAGCCCTGCTCCTCCCTTGGGGACCCTGACAGCCTCAGGGTGGGGGACAGCCGGTGTCCCTTGGGGTGACAAGGGGACGGGGCCTGGAGTGACTGCGGGCGGGGGGGTGCACAGGGCCCCCACTGCAGTGTCAGGACAGCCCGGGGGGGGGGGGACATTTAAAACCCGGGGAGCAGCCAGAACAGCACCGGGGGGGGGGGTTTGGGGAGGGTCCGGCTGCTCTTGCACGAGGTATGTAAATGGAGGGGGGGGGCCGCAGCCAGCGCAGCCCCTGGGGGGGTCCCTGTGCCCCTGGAGGGGTGGTGACAGGGACTCGGCTCAGTAGCACAAGGGGCTCAGACAGACCTGGGGGGGGCCCAGGCCCTCCCACGGGGTCTCAGCTCTCCCTGGGGGGGCTCCGATGTCCCTGAAGCACCAGGTGCCATCCTGGGGGCCCCCGCAGCGCGTGGGGGGGCCACACTGTCCCCAGCCCTAGCGGGGGGACCAGGGACGCGTCACCGGCAGCGGCAGCTTGTGCAGACCTGGGCGGAGGGAGGGGGTGAGAGCTGCAGGGGGGGGACAGGGGGACATCCCAGCGCCCTTCCCCGTGTCCCCCGTGTCCCCCGTGTCCCCACGCTCACCGAGGGCGCGGAGCAGCTCGGCCTGGGCCCCCCAGGAGACCCTCTTCACCAGGCACAGCGTCGTCAGCCCCGCGAAGCCCATGTTGTAGAGGAAGACGATGGAGAAGTTCCCCAACCAGTCGAAGCGGCCGAAGTCCCCGAGGAGATCGAACCGGNCTGCAGGGGGGGACAGGGGGACATCCCAGCGCCCTTCCCTGTGTCCCCGTGTCCCCACGCTCACCGAGGGCGCGGAGCAGCTCGGCCTGGGCCCCCCAGGAGACCCTCTTCACCAGGCACAGCGTCGTCAGCCCCGCGAAGCCCATGTTGTAGAGGAAGACGATGGAGAAGTTCCCCAACCAGTCGAAGCGGCCGAAGTCCCCGAGGAGATCGAACCGGGTGATTCCTGGGGGGGGGGGACACACACACAACAGGTCAGGGCTGGCCTGGGGACACCCGGGTGCTGGCGTCACCCTGTCCCCCCCCACTGGAGCTCACCCAGCGTCCTGGAGAAGACGGGGAGCGCGGAGCTGAGCACCAGCAAGGAGACACAGTTCCCGATGATCTGGGGGGAGGAAGGAGGGTTTGGGGGGGGGCAACACTTCTGAAGGGCCTGGACCCCCCCCCAGGCTGGGGAAGGGACCCCGCCTGCGCCCGGGGGGTGCCAGAGCTGGAGGGAGACGTGGTGCCACCGCGTGGGGACACCAGTGCACAGGGACACGCAGACAAGGGGATGGGGGGGTGCTGCACCCTGAGGGGGGGCCCGGGACCCCCCCCGGCCACATTCTGGGGTCTCACCTTGGTGAGGGGGGTGTCCCGGCGCTCGGGGAGCAGGCGGGTGAAGAGGGGGGAGCTGTAGAAGCCCACGACGGAGGAGAGCATCAGGTAGCTGCCAGGGGCGTTAAGGGGAGAACGAGGTGGGACGGTCCTGGGGACACACTGGGGACATGCTGGGGACACGCTGGGGACACTCGTGCTCGCCCAAAGGATACAAGATGAGGACGACCTGCAGGGCAGCTCCGAAGGAACCGAAGATGGAGAAGGAGACCTGGCCCAGGGACGCGTCCTGCCGGGACAGGAGGTGGCACATGGGGGGGGACAGTCCCTGGGCCAGCGTGGGACACAGCCACTCGCTGTCCCCTGTCCCCCCAGCTGGTACCTGGATGCCCCGTGGCATCGCAGCGTCGTCCAGCAGCAGCTCCAGGACGTGGAAGCAGACGATGAGGATGGAGATGCCCTGGGGGGGGCAGGGAGGGAGCGAGGGGGGGCTCAGGGGGGGGACAGGGACGAACCCCAGCTCCCCTGGGGACACGGGGACACTCACGGTCAGCGCCAGCAGCCCCAGCATGGCCAGGGGGTAGCCCAGGTTCCTCTGCCAGGGCGACGCTCGGTGCCGCAGCTCTGCGGGGGGGGGAAATGCCCGGGTGAGGGGGGGACAACCCCCCCCACGTCAGGAGGTTGGGGGGTCCCGGCAGTGCTGGGGTGGGGGGGTCACAGCCCCCGCCCTCCCTCTGTGGGCCACAGGGTCCCAGGGAACCAGTGCTCCCAGTGCCAAGCTGGGGAGGACTCAGGCATCCTGGGCTGCCCCCCCCCCCAGGAGTCCCGGGCTTGTCCCCCCCCCAGCTCCTCACCCAGCTTCCGCCTCTCGCTGCGGATGGCGAAGAACCGCTCCCGCAGCAGCTCCACGTCCACGTGCAGCCAGCAGGAAGCTTTGCCTGCGGGGGGGGAGACGCTGAGGGGCTCAGGGGGGCCCAGGTGGGGGGGCTGAGGGCCCCCCAGTCCGCCCAGAGCCCCCCCACCCCAGCCAGCGCCGCGGCGGCACCCACCCGAGCAGATCCTGCGGGACACGGCGGCTTCCTCCAGCCTCGTGCAGCTCAGCTGCTCGTCCAGGTCCTCCAGGAGCTGGGGGTGGGCGAGGACCCCGTGAGCATCCCCGGGGGGGGGCATGGAGGGTACCCCCACCCAGGGTGGGACACCAGGCAGCCCCCCCAGGCTGGGGCAGGGGGACAGGGGGACACCTTACCCGGGGTTTCACCAGCAGCTTCCCGGTGACGGTGAACATGGTGGAGAGGCCGAAGGGGGTGCACACTGGGGGGGGGGGAGAGGCTGAGGGGGGTACCCCACATCCCACCCCTCCCTGCACCCCAAAAGGGTCCTGGGCAGGGGCTGGGGGCTCAGCCCTGCACCCCGACCCCCCCGGACCCTAGCACTGTGTGCAGGGAGCAGCCCCTGCTCCCAGCCCAGCACCCCGAGGTCCCGCACCCGGCACAGGGGGGTCACCGGGGCTGGGCCCCCCCAGGGGACGTCCCCTGACTCACGCAGCAGGAGCAGGACGCCGAAGAGCGAGATGCAGGAGTAGAGGTAGGGCAGGTAGTACTCCCAGAGGTCTGCGGGGACGTGGGGTCAGGCCGGCGGCACCGGGCATCCCCCCAGCACTGGGGCCTGATCCTGCCCCGCCAGGACTGGGGAGCCCCAGTGACCCCAGCAGCCCCCAGTGACCCCAGCAGCACCCAGTAACCCCAGCAGCACCCACCGTAGAGCGACTGGCGGCTGGCAGCGTCGTTGCTGACGATGGCGGAGGCCACCCAGACCATGCCCAGCACCAGCAGCGTCAGCAGCAGCAGCACCACCGAGGTCTCGTACACCCTGGCCATGATGCCCTGTGGGAGCGGGGTTAGCGGGGAGCTGGGGACGGGGGGGACAGAGCCGGGGGGACACCCCCAGGGCCACCCACCTTCTTGGAGCCCGCAAAGCCCTCCGACTCGGTGAAGAAGTAGGCGAAGGGCATGAGGAAGACGAGGGACAGATTGGAGAAGAGGAAGATCAGGTTCCAGAGGCCTGGAGAGGGAGGGACGGCGCGGGGTGAGCTCTGGGGGGGGCAACTCTGACCCTCAGGGCACCCCGAGGCTGCCCCACGTCACCCACCGTGGACGAGGGACCCGTTGAGCCACTGGATGTAGTAGTTGTGGGGGAAGGAGAGCAGCACCTCGTTGCTGATGATGGAGAAGGGCAGCAGCAGGACGGCGCCCAGCGCCACGGCCAGGGTGAAGGTGCACAGCCCCAGCCTGGGGGGGACAAGCGCCGGGTCCATGTTTGGGACCCCCCAGGTCACCGGTCCCCGCGGGCTGGGGGGACGCAGGGTCCTGGCTGGTGGGGGAGAGGAAGCGGCTGAGCACCGGGCAGGAACTTACGCAATCCTGTTGACAGCAGCATCCTCGTCATCGTGAACTGGTGGGGGGAAAAAAAGAAAAAAACAGGGTTGGGGGAGGCAGGGCCGCCTGCCCCCTCCCTGCCTGCTCCCCTGCCCTCCCTGCTCCTGCCCTACCTCCCGCAAAGTCCGTGTGCTTCTTGAAGTGGGTTATGACGAAGTGGCAGAGGATGTAGAGGCTGGCGAAGAGCAGGGCGCAGATCTGCGGGCAGAGGAGGGTGGGCAGCGCGGGCAGCCCCCCAGGGCAGCCCCCCAGGGCAGCGCTCCCACCCCGGGCGATGCCGCCGGCCCCAGGGCCTGTCAGTTCCACCCTGTTTGTTTTTCCACTCCTGGCCCTGGTTACACCCCACGCAGGCGCTCGGCCCTGCCCGTGCACGGGGGCTGCACCCAGAGCTCACCCATGGGTGCTCCCGAGCTGCCGCAGCACCCAAGCCAGGGGAGAGGGGCTGAGGCCCCGGGGAGAGCCCCCCAGCAGCCCTGGGTCAGCCTGTGCTGGTGTAGCTGGATGTCCAGACCCCATGGGACACCCCCGTGGGACCCCCCGTGCCGCCCGACGCCGCAGCCCTCGCCCCGCTGGCACCGGCACCCGGCAGAGCCACGGGAACAGCCTTGAGCCGGCACCAAGGCCGGCGGCAGTGTCCCTCCCGCCCCCGCGGCACCCACCCCGCACTCCGGCCGGAGCAGGCGACGTTTGAGGAACACGGCGACCTTTCATCCTGCGGGGACGCGGCAGGACGGGGAAAGGTCACCCAAACCCGCCACCTTGGCACGGGCGGAGCGGAGCCGCCGCGGCCCCTCCCTCCCACCCACCCTGGGGGGCTCGGCTTGCCAGGGGGGACCCCCAAGAGCCGGCTCAGCTCCAGACCCCCCAAGGCACAGCAGCTCCTCCCGTCCCTGCTCCCACCCAGGGCAGGGGCTCAGGGTCCCCCCACTGCACCCCCCCAGCCCAAAGCTCTGCCTGGTGGGGGAACCCCAACACCTCCTGCGCTGGGTGAGGGGCTGAGCGAGGGGCTTGGTGAGGAGACCTGCGAGGGGCAGGGGAGGAGGGGATGGGAAAGGAGCCGGGGGGCTTGGGCAGGGGTCCCCGCTCTGTCCCGGGCCAGGGCGAGGGGTCCCCAGCAGCACGGCGTTGGCACAACCGAGCGAGCTCCACCCCGGCCGTGCTGAGCCAGGGGCTCCTGGGTGAGATGGGGCCAGGGCAGGGGTCTGGGGAGCTCTGGCACAGGGACACCAGGCGCTGGCCACCACATTGTCCCCACAAGCACCAAATCGGGCTGTGGCAGCGCTCGAGGGCCCCTGGAGACACCAGGACCAGGACACCCGGGTTGTCCCCATCCCTGAGCCCCCGGCCAGCAGAGCAGCACCAGAGGAGCAGCCCCAGCTGCCCCCCTCCGCAGCACCCACGGGTCGGGGGCTCCGCTGGGCCCCTTCCCCCGACACCCTGCTGGCCTGGGGACAGAGGCAGAGCCAGGAGCCCGGCACGGGTCTGTCCCAGGTCCGACACCACCGCACCCCAGCATCCCCAGTGCTCCCACTCTCCCGGGGGCTCCCCAGAGGGGCCCAATCCTGGGGTTCGAGCACGGTGGGACCCCGGTTCCACATGGGGTGGCCAGGATGGCACAGGGGCTGGGCAGCGGCGGGGGCACCGGGCTGAGGGGTCGCGACCGGGGCTCAGCACAGCTCGGCCCAGCCCCGGGACCCCGTTATCTTTGGGACACACGGCCACCCGCCACGGCTCTGGCACCGATAATGCCCGGGCGTGGGCCCTCAGAGCTGCCACCGGGGAACCGAGCACTCCCGGGGGTCTGCGGGCTCCCAGTCCCGACCCGCAGCTCCCCCGCCACCGCACCGGGCCCCTTCCCCCGCCCACCGCCCCACCGGACCCGTCCCCCGCCCGCCGCCCCTCACCGCGGCCCCGGGCCCCCCGGTACTCACGATACACTCGCGGACTCGCTCGTGGAAGAGCTGCTCCCGCACGGCCAGCGCGTCCTGCTCCCCAGGGCCCATGCTGGGCCAGCATGGCCGGGCCGACCCGGGCGGTGCCGGTGCTGCCGGTGGCACCGGGGGAAGCGCGGGGCCGGTGGCTCCGGGGAACGCGCCGAACCCCGCCCCGGGCCCGGCCCCGCCCCTCG
>VZTO01023025.1:109408-135418 GCA_013400615.1 Syrrhaptes paradoxus | reverse complement strand
TAGTAAAGTTATACATTTACTTTAGGAAAAAAAAAAATGAAAGGCACTGGTGCAATAGAAGAGTCGATATTCTTTTAACTCCATGAGGTTGAATGTAGTTTGTTGCACAAAATGCTGTTTACAGATAACAGTTTCATTCTTGCAGATGACTTCTTTACTGCCCCACTCTCGGTTAAGGCAAGTTTACTGGACGGCAGCACATGATGGTATATTTTCTTTTCTTGGGCTCCTCTGGTGATAGTGGGTTTCCTGATGCATATGAAAGGATTTCTGCTTACAGTAAAGGAATCCTTCATTCCCCTTTTTGGTAAATTAGGCCGAGGTATGAAAGGCTAAAGAATCTTATGCCAAGGTTACAAATTTAATCGAAACTATAAGTGAAATTAGTTCAATTATCTTAGTGTCATCGGTCAAATTCACCAATTGTTCTAATGCTGTATCATCACGTGTTGTCAAAAAGGTGTTCAGCACCCAAATAAAGGGAACGTCCTCTACCTCCTGGACATTCTTCCTCTGGTGGAACAGAGAATCAATTTAGTTTATGATCTACAACCGTAATTTCCCCCTGTCATTAGTTCCACAACTTTAGGTTCAATATTGCTGTTTATTTTCACACATCATCTCAAAGAATCACCTTTTGTCCTCTGTTTAAACACTGAAAATGTCCAGGCTTTCCAGCATGTCAAGACTGTTCCCCTCTAGCCATGAAATAACCCCCTCTTCCATTGAAACCCGCACTGCAAAGATCACCCCAAGGTCTTGCTTTGCCAGCTTTGTCCCTTCCTTCTTTAATCCTGCAGCTAATTCTTCAGAGTAAAAGCAAAGACACAAGCAGGAACATTTACTCTCTGCACGTGGCCATCACCCCAAGTCTTTCCTGCCCACATCACCATGAGCACTTTCACCCAGTATTATTTTAAGCATGATTTTTCCTGTGCTGCATTTACACGTAAGAGAGAGTCCAACAAAGACATCTCCAGAGCTGGTGCTTTAATCATTCTTTACAGCTATCCCCAAAATGGCAATGCCACTGCACCTCTCAAATTCTTCCTAAGTCTCTGTTGGTGCATATATGGGAGGCTGAAAACAGCTTTTTATTTGAGGAATAGCTGCCATAGTCGTGTGACAATTACCCCATGCTCCCTCACCTACTGGCTCACACCACATGATGCTCTTGGACAGCTACGGAAGCAGCAACTGCCTTCTTAGGTGTGTGTGTACATCATGTCAACAGCACCCCCACCTGATCATAGCCAAGCCTGCTACTCCCAGCTGTAGCACACAGAAATAGTAACAGCACTTCTTAACCTTCTGTCATTGTACAGACAATTTTATATATAAATAAAAGATCTGGAACAAAGCATTTTGCAACAGCAAATACCTTTATCCTGAGGCTCTCTTACTTCTGTTCTCCAAAGAACATGTGGCAAAAGGAGGGAACACCCATTTAGCCTACTTAACCTTCAGAAACAGAACCATGTGTGTGCTTGTTTGTTTTATTGTCAATAAAAGAACTTTCAAGTTCAGGAAAGAAAGAAATAGCAGCAATGTAGGAATCAAATACAAGAAATGCAGAAAGTAGTGAAGGGAGTTAGATAATTGTCTAAACATGTGCTAGAACTTAAAAATTAGAAGCCTTGGTTCAGAAATAGGTTGGAAAAGACAAATAAATATTTGATTATCTCATGGGATCTTTCTAATGCTCAGCATGGTCTTTGGTTTGGTATTGTGCAGAACAGGCCCAAAATCTTCATAGTGCTGTTGTGAGGTTCGGTAGATGCTGGAAAGGAAAGCACACAGCATAACAGCTACTTTTTGAGGAGAATTTGGAATATTCTATGTATATGAACAAATTTCACCCTCTTTTCCATTGCTGTAACTTCCCTGACATCACTAGGTTGCAGGTGAATGAGAAGAGCAGGTATCGGGAGAGGATAGTCTCAACTGATAACTACTTCAATCACTTGTACGTACATTCTGTAAATGAATATTATCCTTCAAACACAGTTTTCACACAGGCCAGTATTTTCTGACCACTCCTCCAATGTCAGCAGAGCATGAATTTTCTATTACGAGAGTTCAGTATTTTCCTTATGGAAGCCAAAAGAGGTTCCTGCTATTACCCCTGCCCTCTATATACATCTAAAACAGTAAGTTTAGCTTCTGCATTACTTCCATGCAGGCTCTCGCTGACAGAGAAAAGAGTTGTCTGCAAAAACATTCCTTACCAGTAATTAATTCCTCTCTTGCTCACTGTCGTGTGTCTGAGAAGCCTGCAACTGCATCATGTCTGCAAAATCACATGGGCAGGATCTCCATGGTGATGCTGTCATGCGGTATGCAAACATTAGCTGGCTAGTCAAGGTTACTTTGGCAACCCAAGTGTCACAGGTAATGATCCAAATCTTGTTCAGATTTATGAAAGAATAATCTCAACTAAAAACTTTCCCGTTTTTCATTCTAGGGCTGTATCTGTTCTGTTCATAACAGCCATTATTTCAATGAGCCCAGAGCTACCTCCATTAGAATTACAAACACTTATATCAATAATATTTAAGCATCATTTGTTTGCAGTAATGAAGAAAAAGATTCATACTGCAGTCTATTCTAGCTGAGATACAGCATAAGCAAAGCTTTAATACTATAGCTTTCATTAGTGCCATAAGGCAAACACGATTTTTATGATCAGACTCACTGCTGTGGTCTGTTACAAAGCTATCGTGTCTTTAATATGAATTGTGAGCTGCATTATAATTGTGGATGCTCTTCTCAGACCAGGAGAAGAGTTCTCTTTCATGTCATTGGCATACGTGGCTTTTAAAACTGAACACAGCACTCCCTACAAAGAAAAATCACGTAGTGTCTGTCTTCTGGATTATGTCTGTTTCGCTTTGGTCGGTGGCTGGGAGGAAACTGAAGAAACCAAGGATAACAGTTCTTTAGCCTGCTGGTGGCTCCGAGGGAACTGAACTGGCACACTACTCCAGGCAGATTTTGCCAGTGTTAAGGCATGGGAAGTACAGAGCAAAAATAAATGTCCCTTTTAGGCTACATTTCCCACAGCTTTCTCAGTGTGGCTTGAGCTAAGAGAAGGGACAGGACACAGGGGCTCTGGCTATCCTGTGATGCACACAGCAAGCAGTCACTGGGCTCCTTCACACTGACGACTGTGTCTTTCTCCTCTCAACAGTGACATCTGTCAAAATTTAGACCTATTGTTTTGCTGGCATATTTCCTCCTTGCTAATCTCGAAATGTCTCATGTTTATGCAGTACAATTTAGTGGAGTAATATTTCTGACTTTTTTTTAAAGCTTTTTTAAGTTTTTTTTTTTAAAGAGTTTGCAATATTTCCCTTTCTCAGGCTAAGTTTTTTGTAGAAAAGCTGTTTGCTTGGGTGTGATTACTGACAATTACCCTACCGCAGACAGTTATCTGGATAAAACCACCCTGCTGATAGGGACTGTTTCCCTTGGGAGCAATGGAATAACCTGTATTGACCACAACACACTTCCCATGGGAACAATCTGCATTCATGATAAGAATATTTTCCTTGCACTGTGTAACAGAACAGCTAGCAGGAAAGTGCTTCTGGTATTTAATTGACCTAACTGCTGTGACAAAATCTAAAAACTACCTGTTTGCATGGGAGCTGAGTATATGGAGGCTGGCAAACCTGCATCTGCAATTGGCCTGGATTATTCTCTTTCCCAGACTGAATCTCTTCTCTTACCTACACCATTAATTCTAAAGAGACCTCTCAAACTCCTTTTGTTCTCCTGGAAGCTGAGGGTATGCAGCATCTTGCAAGACAGATGGAAAAGCAGCATAATATTTACAGGATTTTGAAGAGGCTCTATTTCTGCCCATGGTGAATACAACCAGCTCTCAAAATGCAGAAATCAAGCACGGAGCATATGCAAGAACACACATCAAACTCAGGGTATCTGGGGCCCAATTTTCATAAACACCTACTAAAAAAAAGAAAAATGCATGGGGAAAGCATGGATACAATCAAAACAGTCTGCTAAAGTGTTAAAAAGTTTACTATTGTTAGCAATGATTTTGAGCTGATAAGAGTATTTTAGACACAGGAGTAGGAAAATAACTTGAATCACGGAGTCTGTTTCCTTGCTGTGAAGCTAACGTGTCATGTCATCCTGCTAGTATCCACCTGAAATAAAGAATATTTTATCCAACTCACCTGTTTATGCTCTGTTATGCTGAACTCTCGCACCAATAGTTTTGCTTGCATACATGCAAATAGAAAGTACTTTAACAATCCCTTTCATTCCCCCATTGCTATTCACAGCTGCAAACAGCAGCTCTGGCCTCTATTCCCTTCTGCTGCCTGTCAGCGAGGAGAGACCTTTTCTTGGGAATACCTTTTAGCCTCACTCTATGTTGCCATGGCAGCAAGACTAAAACCAGACCCAAGATGAGAAAAATGTCAAAGGAATAAAAAGTGACGCTACAGGCAAATTCTGACTCCGAGTCCTCCCTTGGCTACTGAAGATATCTATTAAGTTATACATCTTTTAGATGGAGAGCTACAGCTGCAGAACTGTGCTGTTTTCACTCTTTCCTTATTCCTATAAGCTCCTGCTGACGTCAATGGGCATTTGTTTTGCCTCAGTAAAATACAAAGAAAAAGAGATTTAAAGCATTGTAATTACAGAACTGAGCCAAATCTTACCAGCCAACAGGGATAAAGCAGAAAAAAAGACAGAACCAACATCAAATTAAATATTTAGAAGTACTAAACAGCAGTGCCGAGATTATGACGTGGGAAAGCTCCCACCAAATTGAAAAAGTAGGAGAAAAGACCTTGAAATCTGATCCACTAACACAGAGAATTCCAGTAAGTTAGGACAGCTCAGGCGTAGTGTTTTGGTTGCAAGAGAAGTGCTATAGAAAGAACATCTCAAAGACTATGTGAATTACCTTAGAACAGCCCGCACAGGGTGAGAAATAAAGCTATTTTTGATTTCAACTGGCACAGCACAGCTTTTCTCATTATCACTTATTATTAATGTAAGCTTGAAGAGAAAGGGATTTTTTCTGCATTAATATGGAAAATAATTAGCTTGTTACTTTCAAAGTCAAGGGTTGCTTCTGAAGGGTAGCGATTTGGTGAAAAAATCCCTGGAACACACTTGAGCATAAAAGCCACATCTTGTGAATCAGGATGAAGCTTTAAGGATTCAGCACTATAATTTTTTTTTAGAGCAGCAATAAAGCCAGAACTCCTGGACCCTGCAGCAGTCTGTCTAGTCAATAGCACAATACAATCACATTGACTCTATATGGAGATTAACCCATCTGGGAGACGTGTTTTGTGGAAGGGATATAGAACTATTGCGATGAAGTTAAAAAGTTCCTCAAATCCACTAACCAAAGGGAGATCCCTCCTACATCACCCTTCTGGTTGCCACTATATCCCCTTGAACCAATGATTCCCAGCTGCTGCCTAAGACTCTGCAATTGCTTGTAGAAATGACAGCATGGTCCCAATTTATACTGGGAAGGTGGCTTTAAGCACCTCAAAGCCACGAGTAGAGGAGCTCAGAACTGGTCACCTTTATGGTACCTTTCTCCATGCTGAGCAATAACAGATCCTATAGTAAGCTGCAGCCAACTGTGCACACAAGGATGCCCCAGACTCCCCTGAACCTCGGGAAGTGTAGTGGTTGAGATTCCACCCTACTGACCCTGGTTTGGTCCACAGCAGCAGCTCCTACACCGGGGAAAATTCCTTTGGCTGCAAAGGAGCTTTAGCAGTCACAGGCAAAGGAAACAGGCCCTCCGTCTTGGGTTAAGGTGCTGCAGTCTCCTGCCTAAACTGAATTCATATATAAGGTTCACTTTGGTGTATTTCTGTATTCCATCACAATCTGTTTTAACAATTTATGTCAGGAAATAAAGTTTATGACATTCATCACTATGCAATTAAAAAAAAAGACATTTTATGTTGTTATTGTCCATCAAACTCCATGACATCAGGTTTTAAATGTCTCAGCAATGTTGCCTTGGGATCTCTTTGAAAAAACATTTGGAGAAAAACTGCACCAACCACAAGTATGTCTCATTTGTTCTCTTTCACTTAAGCATGCTCTAACAGTTAGAGTGTCATTAAATTCTCCCCCTCCTCCACCCCAGAACATGCAGACTTCATTATAAGCATACTGCTTTGTGTAGAGCTGTAGTGTTGTCTTTCTAATTATAATGCCTAGACTGGAGAAGGTGAATGTTGTTCTCCTCTGCACAGCCTTGCAGCAGCAACCCTGTCTGGTTACTTCTCTGTGGGAATCTGGCAAACAGACATCCCTCTTCACACACAAGTGAAAGATCAGCCAGCCTTTCTGGAACTATATTGTTTCACAGCCATACAAGAACTCTAAGTCTGAAAGACTTCCAGAACCACAGCTTTTCACACAGACTGTCTAGACACTTGCAGGACACTATTTAAAGACTGAAGAATCTTTTATTTGACACCACATTCTGAATTGCCTCTGAGCTAACTAGCTGCAAGTTATTCCAAGTCAATCCAAATCTTAACTCTGCCTCTGGGCAAATAAGCACAAACACTGCCCCTTGCTGGGGTGGGGGGAACCCAACAAATCAGTTTGCAAAATATTAGGCGATTCTTGGACATGCATTTATCAAGAATCAATGCCAGTTCTACCATGTTTCTGCACATTTGGGCAGTTACAACAGAATACAACAGCTTGGGGTTATTCAGCCTGGAGAAGAGCAGGCACCGGGGAGACCTTCTAACAGCCTTCCAGTGCTGAAAAGGGGCTACAGGAGAGATGGGGAGGCACTCTTGATCAGGAAATATAGTGAGAGGACAAGGGTTAACAGTTATAAGCTTAAAGAGGGGAGATTTCGATTAGCTATTAGGAAGAAATTTTTTCCTGTGAGAGTGGTGAGGCAGTGGCCCAGGTTGCCCAGAGAAGCTGTGGATGCCCCATCCCTGGAGGGGTTCAAGGCCAGGCTGGATGAGGCTTTGAGCAACCTGGGCTAGTGGGAGGTGTCCCTGCCCATGGCAGGGGGGTTGGAACTGGATGATCTAGATCATAGAACAGTTTGGGTTGGAAAGGACCTTAAAGATCATTACATGCCTTGGTTTCTTTGTCTTTACAACAAAGTGTACCATTGATTTTTTCAGTGTAATCTCACCAACACTTTTAAACCCAGACTTAAATCATTGCAAGCTGCAGGACAGTAGTTTCCTTCCCCCCACCCCTTAACCTTCCCTGTCAATGCCTCTCTTCTTTGTCTTGCAGTATCAGGGGTTGCTGACTGTGCCTAGCTTGCTTCTACTTTTTGAACCTTGTAATAAGATCCTGTCTCACGAAAACATGTGCTTCTTCCTCCCTTCCCAAATGGCAGGTGATATTTTTGGAAGTCAGGCACAAAACCTGTGACCAACATGACTTCTGCCACTCTAACTTTTAATCATATTTTTCTAAACAATTCAACTGAGTCAAATAGTTTTACTCCCAAAGACCTTCTATTACATATTCCTCAGACCCTTTGAGTTCTATTTTGAGCTTTATTTCACAATATGAGATCTTAAAATCAGTAATAAAAAATTAGAAATTCTTGTCCTACCTGTCTGCTTATCCCAAGGAACTTTAAGTCCTCCTTTATTACTACTATGGAGAAGAAATTGTGCTCTACTCCAGAACCACTATTCCAAACCATGGGAACTAAACTTACTCTTTAGAAAACACAAGTAAACATTCAGTCTTCCAGATAGTAAAGACATAATCATTAAAAAGCCTTGACACTATAATTCCCAAAGTCTGGGAAGCTTTATATACAAATCCACCAACTAGGATGAGATTACAAGAGCACATTAACATTGTGTCTTTGAAAAAAAATTCCAAGTTCTTTTATAACAATGGATTCTCTCCAATAAAATCCATCCCTCATCAGTTAGTCAATTATGTGAATTCTTGAAACTCATCAAAGTAAATCCCAAAGGTCTCTAAAGATCCAAATGAGAAAATATTTCTCCTTTGATTTCTTGCATATTTTTTGTTTCAGAAAATAGTACCATGAGGATTGCAAATCTAATTATAAGTCATTGTCATTTTTTTTATTAGTCAAGAAGCTAAGTTAGATCTTACCATTGGGTGCCACTCCGTAACTTCATTAAAATTGTAATACAGTTGTAATGTTAGAGAGTATGATTCATCCTTATCCTCAGCTTGAGCTACATCAGTTTACAGTAAGATTGAAATTGTTCAGCTAGGTAAGATGAAAGGCATTTGAATTTATCTTTGCTAGTTGACAGTTTTACAATATATTTTGCAGTCCTGTTTGCTTTATTACTTACTCTCTCTCCTGGCACTGTTAAAAAATGTCTCATTCTAAGCCTATATTAAAGATCTTAACTCCACATAAGTATTGCACCAATGTGATTGCCATAAAAATTGATTTTGTTTACAAGAAGTTTAATGCCCATGTGCGAACACTCATTCAGCTTAGTGATCCACTGTATTGACTGAAAACAACCCGCTCTGTAATTGGTACCAGAGAACCAAAGCAAAGTATTCCTGTGATAGCTGATTCAGTGATGTTCTGACAGTTTCTAATCTAATTCAACTAGACTTGCAAAAAAAAGCAAGTGGCACATATATTAGCTACAATAATTCAGGAAAACAGGAAAGAACTTCAATAACACATTTTGCTAGCTCTAGGCTAATGTAGGCTTAACTGCAGGAACTCTTAGAATTACACTTGATGTTTCCTTCAAAGTGAAGGAAATGATACAGCATTGTGTTACTTCTGCTAAAGAATTCAAAGGATATGCTCTTTTTCCTCAGGAAGGTTTAAGATCTTTAAGATATTTTACCCACGACCTAACCACAGCATATGATAGAAAAAATCTTAGGCTCTTCTCAAGGTTGTTGGTATTTGTTATGGTAAGGAATTGTCTTTTACAGAACCTTTATTATACTCAACTGAATGCATTCAAACACTGATTTGGAGCTTTCTGTGTTGTGTGAGGCTTTATTTCATACTGATGTAGCCTACATTGGAAAGTGTGTGCACATGCAATACCGCATTGAAAACCCCAACTTTGATATTCAAACTAGCATATTGAGTAAAACCAAAACACTGGGAAATCAGCTGCTCATTTGAAAATCTTAAATTACATTGCTTCCTTTTAGTGTTGTTTTCTCCAAGTCAGTGATCATAACATCCAGATTTGCCCTACAAAATATCTTTGTGTTCAATCATTCACAGCAGGCTAATATATATAGGAACTTTTTAATATTAACAATATATCTGCTTTGCTGCCTTGGTCTTAATTTATATCATTATCTGTAATGAGCAATAATATCATTACTAAACTACAATACCATATAAAACTCTCAATTATCACATTAAATTTGGATTATATTATGCTAAAAGATGTCTCAATGCCCAAGAGTAATTTTGGTTTTAAAACTCATCTGTGTTTAAAAGGATTGAAAAGAATATACGAGCCATTTTCATTAGGTGAGAACATTTATCTTGATTAATGATTGTCATGCACTAAAACAAAGGGTTATTTTGAATACAACTATTGCATTTTGTTCAGGGTAAAATTATGTAAACCAGAAAAGTAAACTTGCTTCCAACTAAAGTTCCCCATTATACTTAGAAAACAATTAAATCATAACATGCGTTAATGTTTTAAAATGTTATAAAATCTTAAAGCTTTAAAATTTTAGAAAAATCACATGACAACAAATTTTGGATAACAAAAAAGAAAAAATCCAAATCAGAACAGCCTAGTAATCAGGTGGCATCAAACACAGTTGTACATAGTGTGTGCTGCTACGACTGAGTACGTACACGGCCCTGACCAACTTTCACTGCCTTCAGGGAAAAACAAAAATTATCTACAAGTCTTGTAAATAAAAAAAGGAATTGTTACTGTCTTATTATATTGGCAAAGTTGTATGAAATAGAACACAAAACTTGTGTCTTCTTTGCAACAAAGAGAATCTAGTAACCTAATTAGAGTATTAGTATGAAAATGAAAAAAGATTTAAAAGAACAGCCCAGGAGATGAATTTTGTGCTACTGCTCATGAGATTTCCACAAATTCTACCAGTCTGACAAAACTAGTCATCAATACAATTAGTTGCTGAGAGATAAACTTCGTTTTGCTGGTGGAACTAAGAATTTCTTTTTTTTTTGCTATTGTTACATAGATACACTGAGAAGCAGATCCCAAGAGCAGAGCTAGAATGTTCACTTCAGAAAGGCATTTCTAAAACCAAGAAGGCCCAATTCATTTCATTTACTAGAGTTCTGTGTCTACAGACAACTAAACATCTTCTACTATAGCTAAAGGCTTATGTCAATATGATTTCTTTATAGGCCAAGCACCCAAAATCCCCAAAAGCAGAAAAATGCAAGCTAGAATATACAGCAGATATGCTGAAGGCATCGTATCCACTGATATTTCTCACCACAGTAATTTTGCAGTCTCTGAAAGCATCTCATTCCCTTCTGCTCTATTAACCTTTCTGCTCGCTGTCAGTCACGGAAGATGGCCACAGGGACCCGTGGTGCCACTGTAACATCTTTTAGACAAAATAGACCTATCACATTTAAATAGAGAGAGAGGTTTTCCATATTCTTATCTCCCACTCCCTTTTGATTCTTTTCAGAGACTCCTTAGCTGGCTTTCAAGACACTCCTTGATTAATGTACTAGAATCATAGATTATGACCAGAAAAAAACCCCAAAAAACCAGAATAACCAGTCTGATTTTTTGCAAATCAGAGACCAAAACCTCATCCAAAATCATCAGGGATCTGTTCCCAGTCTGAAAATGGGAAGGTTTCAAAGGCAGGAGACTGAATTATTTGTATTCTGTCTTGTACCATGCACAGAAGGATGACATCTCTCAGCTCTCTCAACATCACCAAGTAGACTTCATTATTTCTATCACAGGTTTTTTTAAATCCTTAGCACCTAGGAAAATAGGTCTTTTTAAATTTGAACTGAGACAAAAAAAAACCTGAGAGAAGGAAAACAATCACTAGGAAATGTTAACACAAACCTCAGATTTCTCCTTCATGATACCCTGGGAGGAAAGCTGAATTTCTCACATTAGCAGTCCCTGCCAGTTCAACTTGAACAACCGAGAGCTTTCTTTCCAAACCAGTCAACTAATTAACAAAGAAGCGTGAGTGGAATTTTTTGACACAAAGGAAAAAATCCCAGGGTCCATTCACAGGCTCTGTGGCTTAAACTACACACACTAATAATGCATAGCACAGGAATGAAATAACATCTGAATGTGTCTTTGAAAACTTTGTTTCTAGTATTTTCCCTTTAGTACCTGCTATTTATCTAGCATTTTTCATTTCTGGCATCCAATAGCCATCTCTCTGAGTGACGGAAAAGACTCGTTCTTCCAAATCTTAAGAATTCTTTGCCAGTTAGTAGTATTACCAACTCTGTGCAACAGGAGATAAAGTAAACTTTGTTAGAATCCATTTAAAATTACTTCTGCTGGTGGATGTAACATATTGGCGTATATCTAATCAACCTGCGTGCAAGACCGGGAGAAGACAGGCAGATGTTTCATTGAACTGCCAGGTAGAAATAAAAACAAAAGGATTAAAGCACATTTGGATCAAGGGTATAAAATCAAGTAGCTTTTGTTCTCCAATACTTCATGAAGAGTGTAGAAGTTGTTTTTGAATGGAGAAATGACTCCATGAAACCCTGTTTTCCTGACTTTTAAGAACAGCCTAAATTCTATGCTACAAACAGTAAAAATGAGGTGTAAACCAAACCCGTTAGAGTCAAACATTCAACAGTATAGAAGAAATACACTCTCTCTCCTGGAGTTATGCAGACATGTTGATGTTTTCAAAAGTGTCCTTGGTGTCCTACAGAGGCACTAATAAGCCAATATAACACAACCGTAACAAAATACATTTAAATTAGTGCTCTATTTTTTACGCAGAGTTCCCAGTTTCCTCTGGTTTGATTTATTTTCTGTCCAGGAAACTGAGATTTTCAATATNGTCTTTTTAAATTTGAACTGAGACAAAAAAAAACCTGAGAGAAGGAAAACAATCACTAGGAAATGTTAACACAAACCTCAGATTTCTCCTTCATGATACCCTGGGAGGAAAGCTGAATTTCTCACATTAGCAGTCCCTGCCAGTTCAACTTGAACAACCGAGAGCTTTCTTTCCAAACCAGTCAACTAATTAACAAAGAAGCGTGAGTGGAATTTTTTGACACAAAGGAAAAAATCCCAGGGTCCATTCACAGGCTCTGTGGCTTAAACTACACACACTAATAGTGCATAGCACAGGAATGAAATAACATCTGAATGTGTCTTTGAAAACTTTGTTTCTAGTATTTTCCCTTTAGTACCTGCTATTTATCTAGCATTTTTCATTTCTGGCATCCAATAGCCATCTCTCTGAGTGACAGAAAAGACTTGCTCTTCCAAATCTTAAGAATTCCTTGCCAGTTAGTAGTATTACCAACTCTGTGCAACGGGAGATAAAGTAAACTTTGTTAGAATCCATTTAAAATTATTTCTGCTGGTGGATGTAACATACTGGCGTATATCTAATCAACCTGCGTGCAAGACCGGGAGAAGACAGGCAGATGTTTCACTGAACTGCCAGGTAGAAATAAAAACGAAAGGATTAAAGCACGTTTGGATCAAGGGTATAAAAGCAAGTAGCTTTTGTTCTCCAATACTTCATGAAAAGTGTAGAAGTTGTTTTTGAATGGGGAAATGACTCCATGAAACCCTGTTTTCCTGACTTTTAAGAACAGCCTAAATTCTATGCTACAAACAGTAAAAATGAGGTGTAAACCAAACATGTTAGAGTCAAACATTCAACATAAGTATAGAAGAAATACACTCTCTCTCCTGGAGTTATGCAGACATGTTGATGTTTTCAAAAGTGTCCTTGGTGTCTGAAGTGTACCCCCTCTGCTCTGGTAAAGCTGCCCTAGCTAGGTCTCTGGTTATTTTCTTGGACAGGTACAGTATCACCATATCAGTTCAATACATAAGGAATGTGTGCCAATTTATTACTTAAAAGACAGCTAATATATTTCAGTAAGCAAACTACTCCTTTAAAATATTGCTTCTTCACAGTAATTAATCAGCAGCTTACTCCATGTAACAGGTCTGTTCTTACTATTTTTTTTCGCAATAAATGACAAAACTTTTTTTCCCATATACAATCTCCTGTTGCTAATTTAATTAGCTGCAAGCATGTGACTACTTTATCTTGAACAGTGCACACTTTCTTCAGTGGAATCTATCAATGTTTCCTATATTATTTTCCTGCCTGTTTCCCCCCACCCTCACATTATCCATCAGGAACCAAGTCCGTACGCTGTTTTCCTTTGGCCTGCAGCTGCAGAAAGTGATTATCTCTGTGGCACACAAGGGCAAACAGAAATGACAATCTGTCCTGACCCAGACACATGTATCATGACTCACCACTGCACTTTCAGCTTCCAGGGTCTCATGCCTTCTAGAAAAGTATTTTCTGCCGGTGTATCTCCATAACTAATTAATTCTTAGCAGAGTGCTTACTAAGTAGATTAGCAAAGTGCTGTAGCTGTGGGCTGTATTTATGTTAATTGAGAGAGGTTTAGTCTCACACTAGTCGGCTTCTAACCTTTGTAACAGCAATATTTGAACACCAAATCAATATTCACCAGAAACACTGACAAAATACTTTTCCATGTCTGCTACTTCCTTCCAAAACATGAAGAGACCATTCGCCTGAAACAGAACAGCTCACTGAAATTTGGTAGAACATATACCATTCTGAGATTAGAGCCCCGACAAACACATTGATTCACAAAGGTTTGCAGAAACACAGCCCAGGGGCTTGGCTGCTAGAGGCCAGAACTGGAAATCAGAGATTTGTCAGGCTGATCCATCATCTTTCTACTAACATGCTGCACAGCATCGGGTAAGTGAAGATATCCACCAAATCTTTTGTTATTTATCTACTGAGTATTGTAGCATGAATATTCTCAGCACGCACAAAGGAACATTCTGAAGGCTCTAGATGGCAAAATTGTTTAAACACGTATTCAAGTAGCAGGCTAGACAAAACAAGCTAAACTTCAGAAGCTGTAAAGACAACAAAAGAAAAGGAAGCACAGAGCTGGAATAAGTTAGTTGCTTAATTAAATTCCATTCACGTAGCTTGAATTTCATGTAAAGTTTATGAATAATATATAGTAATTGAAAATAACTGACTTCTGCATACATACTTAACAGATTTAACAAGGGAGGTCTGAGTTCATTTACCCAACCTGATTCTGTGGTAATCATATCTAATGTCCTGTATCTGAGGCTTATTATGGAGCCATATCTAAGTTCTATCTTGCTTCTTTCTGTCTCACTCTTTTAATCAAATCATAATCACGTCACATTGCCATCAACAGTGTGTGAAGCCAGAAAGACTACTGGGTAATGCCATCACTTGCTGATACAGGTAGGAAGGGTAGAATGAATTATGAAGTAAAGTCCTGTTAAACAGCATGAAATGGGGAAGAAATGCGAGTGAAATTATATAGGCATTCAGTAGGGACTTGGTATTTCATGTAAGAGCAGCAAGGACCCCATAATCAGGTATGCATAATGTTTCAGACGGGAAAAAATTGCAATATTTGATTAAACTCCAGTACTTTCAAGGTATGTTTTATTCCTCTAAGTATTTAGTACCAAACTTATTTGGAGTTTTAATTAATATTTACTTCAGATAAGTATCTTGGGAAAAACTCTTTGCAAAGTCTTTATTAAAAATCACCTTATACATGGCTCAATTTTCATTTATTTAGAACTTGTGTTCATTACATTCAGTGTTAGTGAGGTAAAATTCAAGTGGAACAGCTTTCCCCTTACTCTTTCCAAATTTTGAAAGATATTTTGTCCTATAACTATGTATAATTTGATAGTGAACATAAAAGCAAGATACCCTGAATTATTCAGCTTTTGCTTCTCAACCTGCTTCCCCTACATCTCTGATTTGAAACCTGTTCCATCAGTGAGACATAGCTCCTCGCATTTTTGTAAGCTTTGATATCTGCATGAAGCTTGTTCTAAACTTGTGTTAGACTTGTCTTGATACCTAAAACCAACAGTGATGTACAGATACATTTAAATTTACTTTGAACTACAGATGTTTGTTTTACACCGTCAAAGGGAAGAAAATCTCATGCACAGGAAGAACAAAGAGTTCTGTGGCAGTATCACAGGACAGTATATATGCAGATCTGGTACCTGTACATCAGGAAAGTAGTTTGCTAACAACTGCAAATGAAGTACTGTCAAAGAAATATTTGCAGGATTAAACCAAGCAGACTCTGCACTGTAACGCTAGANGCCTCTTTATCAAAGTTTGGATTGTGCACATGCTGATGTCCCTGCTCACTGAGCCGTTCTATCACAGAAAGGAAACACCGATATGTTCATGGGAGTTTTCACAGGTAGAGTTCCATTTCCCTCTTGCTACAAGATAACACTGCAAAGTAAATTTTTACGCTTTTCTGTACATCCAGGTGGGTTATTACTTTGGTTATAAATGAACTTTCACTTTTATCATGTATGTCTAGAGTATTTTGCTTACCTTGAAGAACAAATATAGGTTCTAAATCTTACAGAAGTCACTTGACTTCAAAAAAGGTGTTGTTTGTTCAGCTGAAGAATCCATTTTCATCAAGCAGAAAAGAGAAAAACCTGCACATTTCATTATTATATTACCATCACACAAAAAGAATAAAGACACAAGATGGCACTTAGTATTTCTAAGAAGGTACCAGCCTGATCTGATACTATTAGATTGCCCTCTTACTATGTTAGACATAACTAACGGGTCAATTTCCCTATGTCTTACTATAGTGATGCAGGACAGACTTTTTGCCCTAAAACTAAGATCAGTGAAAGGCATGAATAGCTTTTGATGAAATTAAAGCCTCTGCTTTAGGGGGTTCACTGTTATTATTCTGCTGTTATGGGCTTGAATTTCCATCCCCTGGCCCTGAATAATGTTGATATCATGGATATCTAAGATCATGCACTGAGATGGTAATTTATATGAGGATAAGTTCAGGAAAAAAACCACTCACAGGTTTACAGTACCTGAATCCTTTTAAGCCACAGAGCAGTGCTAAAACCAGACACATTTTGATGGCTTTTCCCTCCCCAAAACCTGCCATAAATTCTGTATGGAAAGCATTCCTTCATCCAGTTCTCATCACCGGATTGGAACTTGGTAAAGCTGTGATCTTAGCTGTAAGGTTTCTGCTGTTTTCCTTTGCATGCTAGTAACATTGAAAGCTAATGCAGAGAACAGAAAGTATGGGAGAAGAGCAACATATGAGAAAATGTCTCTTTTAAAGGAAATTATGGTATCAACAGGTATTCTATAATGTTACTATAATGTGATCAGATGCACTGCACTCCTTTCACGTTTAGGTTCTTAAACACAGCTTGATTTTTTCCTCAGCAATTTACTACAAAAAAAAGTCAGAGATGCTCTGATTTTGAGATGACAGCATCTCACTTATATAAAAATTGTTTTTACAGCTAGACCTGCACCATCTCTCATAATAATTCAGCCAAAAAAATTGTGACTAATAGTGCAGTGATCATTAAAAACTAAATTAAAGTGTAGGGCTCTTCTAGTCAAAAACATTCTATGTATTGACCACAGGGCACAGCCCACTAGAGTCCTCTGGTACTTGTATAAAAATCCACAGGGCTTGATCCGTCTGTGTGTTTAGCGCCTCGATTCTGCTGATTTCAATCACAGCAGAGGGCCACAGTATATTCCTGGGTATGGGCTACAGTTGCTGCATTACTGTTTGCTAAGCAAGGAGCTAAAGGCACGATTACATTATCACTACAGAACAGTGACACAGGGTGACGTTCAGTGCCTACTTCAGGTACCAGCCTGATCTTGTGATATCATCAGGTTATCCTCTTACTTTTTAAGAGTAAGTATCAACTCTGTTCCACAGGTTTCAGTATCTTAATCATTCTTGAATATACTATCAGAGCTACTTTTAACTGATGTAAATCTCCAGAATAGGTGCATTTAACTTCTGTATCAATACCCCGTTCTGCCTTGAGTATGTACCTTCTTTTGTAATGATAAAAAACTGAAGAAAACATAATTTTAATAGAAAAGTGCATGTACATTTTTATTCAACACACTGGATTATTTTGAGAACTTTCAGTTTTCACCCTGCTTAATAATCTAGAATCGTCTACTGTGCAAAGCCAAAGATTCACAGACCCTCAGGAGAATGCTAATGCATAAGTGCACACTACAAATTAATCAGAACAAAGAAGAGTGACTAACTGCAAATTAGGGATTGGATAAGTACTTACTAACAAAGAAACAATCACAAAGCTCAAAAAATATTCACCGAATACTAATTCTGTTTCAAACTCTCCTGTTTGCAATGAAATGCAATCTTGCCAGACAATGAGCTTTTCACTGCAGAACAGTATTTTAAGTATTTTAATCTACAAATTATCTTGTCTTTTAAACACTTGAATGCATAAACAAATAGCTGCAAAATAGCGAGACATCGCAACAGCAGCTAATTTATTATGTGAGTTCGCTCATCTCATGATGAATAATTCCCCAGACTTCCATTTTAAAGCATCTGTGGATTTTGTTACTGTCTTAGTTAGTTCTTTCTTACATTAACATCATAAAATGGTTCTAATGGCCCACTTGAGAACAGAACTTGACTTTACTCAGATTTATGTAAATTTGACATTAAAATTACCCTTCCCAAGCCAACTCCAACAGATAACACACCAACACAAATAGTTTTGCTCCACAGCAGTAGTCAACAGTCTAGATCTTGATCTCCCTTGCATCAGCAATGATCTGATGCACTGAAGAAAATGAAGTCACTTCTAAGCTTCCATCCAGAATAAATTCTGTCCCACTCTCTTTTCAGTCAATCCATAAATTCCTTTAAGCAGACTGTACTGAAGAGGCAGGGAAATCCTCATCCTAAAACAAAGACCAGGGAAACTAGGGGTCCTTCCATTGACTTCCACAGCCTTTGGATGAGGCTCTAAAAGAGAGAAATTGGGACACCCGAAGGGATTATATCCCAGTTAGAATGATCTCATTGACACTCGGATAAACCTTCACTGTTCAACAGGAAAAGTATCAAGCTAAGTCTGGCTAATAATTTCTGAACACTGCTATCTTGAATATTATTCGACTATTAACTAGACATCACTTAACATACACTACAATGTGACAGACAAATGGGAATCTAATTACTTTCTCTAACCCCTGTATTACTGCCACTTGAAACACTTTAAAATGTTAAATCTCACTGCAATTACAATATTTTCTAATCAGTATGTTCTTTTAAATTCAAATTGTGTACTCCTGTAGAAAATATTAAGAAATAGATGCTTTTCAAGGAACCATACCAGGCTCTTAGAACAATTAATTTTTTTTTAACAGAGTTCATGGAGATGTATTGAAACAGACACAAAACCTTACTCTGTCTGTTCTCACAAGCACAAGAAAATAAAGCCCTCAGTTTTGGGGTTACAATGCAGGAAGTGGACCTGTAGCAACCAGACTTAAGCAGCAAAGGGGCACACCATTACAGATAACTCGTCTTCTAAGACTGCAGAGGTGCTTTCCAGCTCTGATACACAGATGGCTATTGCAACTGATATGGGATTGAAGAGAAGTATTTGTGCTGTAGTACAGTTTTGGAAGAAAAATAGGTGTCTTCCATGTTGACTTTGGAGAATCTGCATTAATTTGTGAATTCGTATTTGCAGAAAGAGTAACACATGAAAACAAATGCAGATACAGAGTGAATAAGGCAAGCTGAGGGGATATGTTGGGAACATGCCTTTCATATATAGATCAAAACTTTTATGTATGTGATGATACATTCAGGTATTTAACATTAAACATTTTGAAAGATGTCCCATAGTTAACTAAGGCTCCTCTGAGATTTTTCCTTAAAATATTTTCATTTTGAATGTCACTTACTGGATTCAAGCTCATCTCTACGGCAGAATTACTATTCAGAGGACAAAGAGATTCTCCCATGAGTCTCTGTAGATGGTGATATTCTTCCATAGAAAACTATCCCATCATTCATTTTCAAATACTATGCAGGGAGTCCACCTTTCTGCCACTCTCTAGTTAAATATCTTTATTCTCAATGCTCTAATGGGTCCAGAAGTTCCTCAGGAAAAATTAATGGTAAAAATTCGTCATATTGGTTTAGGCTCTACTAAGACTACTGAGAATGGTCACCTGAAAGACATTTGGAGAAACTCAGGCTTATTCAATAGGAGATTAAAAGCAATCAAATGTCAGACTCTGAAGGGGGGAGACATTAGAGTTATAGAGTTAAAAAAGGAAACCTCCCAAAACAGAACAAAGATACATGCCAACCTTTCTTCAGTCTGGTTCCATTTAGTCCTCAGCTATGACACATTTTTCTGTGTATCACATTAACTTGAGAGTCAGCCCTAAGTTATTTTTATACCCACAAAAATATATCCCCAAAATTATAATGCCCTGAGTGAGTAATATTTCAGCAATATTTTGCAATCGATGCAGGACACCTCTAGCACCGTTATATCCCTGAAGATACTAGCCAGACATTTCCTTTGTAAATTACCAGATAGCTCATGGAAAGTGAGCAGGCATGATAAATGAGCTGTAGTTTTCCAGACTGTGCTTTTTAACAGATGTATTTACACATTTCATAATCTAATGTTAGGGATGGTGCGTGTTACTGCCAAATGTTGGATGAAATGTTATCAAACAGAAGTCTTGCAACAAATTACCATCATGTTGACTATTAAGATCAGCCTGCCATGTGTATTTTTAATGTTATATCCTCGATCAAGATTTTTAAGCTATTTTTACTATTTTAACTATCCTTTTCTTACTCTCCAATACATGAAAAGTTCATATTTACGTGAACAAAGAAATTGCAGAACACCTATCTAAAAGTTTGTGCCACTTACATTTTTAAAATACTTTGTAAACTTATCTAATAATTTCCCACAAAGCAGATTGACATTTTACTGTGTTCGGTGAGAATTAGCAAAGCACCCAATGCCACTCCTGGGCCACTGGCAGTAAGTCTGAGGTGTTACTGAGTTGCTGTCAGTGACAGTGCAACTGCAGGTGGACATTTCAGAGAAACAGGAAGAGATTCCTCGGGGAAGACACAGATAAGGGTTTCCTGGAGAAGCTGTCATTCCTCTCCGTGGTGCTGGAGAGGAACAAGCGGAGCACGTATTGTGCTGGACTCTTTGCATCTGCTGTACCACATGAAGCGGCATGTTGGGGCACACTGGGGCAGATGCGGTGACAGCATCAAGAGACAGAGTTCCCACATTAGCACCACCTGAGGCAGTACACACCTTGTCATATAAGCTGGCCCAGGCACGTCCATGCAACACATCCTGCTCCAAGAACTGCCACAGGCTGTGGAGCCCTGCCACACATCTCGGATATCTTACCTGTGTCCATGCCAATGGTGGCCCTTTAATGCCATTTGAATAATCTACAACATGCTGGGCTCAAAACCCTGCCCACAGGGCATTTAGAGTTGTAACAAAATACAATATTTTACTGATGTCTTAAGTCTGGCGGTTACTAGTTCCTCACAGATGCATGGTAATACCAGCTAACGATTTCTGACATGGCCAGAATTTTGCAGCAGCACTTTCCAAATAGCAACCATACAGTGAAACACCCACAATTCACGTTCATCAGAACTCTCACAGATTAGTGATGTGCCAGGCTCAGTGCAGCTCAAACACATAAAAGACAAAAATTAACCCAGCAGTGCTACCATAACCATGCCATTTCTTCATACATTAAGATATGTTCACACTTCTAAAAATACTTACCTCCATGTATCAGCATCTTAAGTGTAAAGGTCTCAGGAAACAGTGCTTTCATCCAGGGGCTTGTAACTGCCCAAGCTATCAGCAGGTTAGTTTCTTTACATGTCTTTAAGGAGAGCTGAGCAATTAGGAGGAAAAGAACCACCAAAAATGCGCTCCACAAATTCAGCTTACATTAAAAGTGAATTCTGATTTGATGGTCTGTGATATGTTTTCAGTAACCTCCTAAAAACCTCCAAGCTTCCAAGACTTGCTAGCACAAGTATAAAACTGAAACTAGATGTATTAGATCTTTTCCTCCAAACAGATTTTAAGTTGTTTTCTGCATTTCACGCTGCACTTGTTAGTTAGAAGTTTCATACACTTAGGAAACAGAAATAACTTTTTGAGATTGAAACCCCACACCTATTATTAGTATTTTCAAGAACTTTACACTGAGCATTTGAAAATCCAGAAATATTGATCAGAGAAATGTATTAATATCTCTGGATCATGAAGTTTCTGAATAGCAGGGGCTTTGGCGACAACTTTTACACAAACAAAAAAGCAGAATACAATAACTAGGAAACATACTTAAACCTAGATTTACACATAAAATTGCATGTATTTCAGAAGCTTCAAAATGAGGGAAGAAATTTTGGTCCTACCTCTTCCAAAGCCCATAATGAATCAACCACAGGCTTGATCTTCTTGTTGTTGTACAGATTTAGAAGTTTATCCATCACACTTTTGATCAGGCCTCCTCGATTCTGTTTGAAAAGCAGATTCAACAGGGAAAATCCAGCAATCACTTTGTTCTCCTCATACAGCTTGATAGGATTTACTTTCTCAACCTGCCACCACTGAAAAGCAATAAACAACAGCAGGGTTAGAAAAACACTTTTCAAGAAATGTACAGAAAATTTCACAAGAAAACCATCTGGGCAGATGTGATACACCACTCATCTGTCAGATCTGAAGCAACAGCCAAGAGAAGCCATAAGGAGTTTATTTAAAGAAGAGGCAAAAAGTATGCAGTGGAGTGACCTGCAGATGTAAAACACAGCCTTGTGTTGCATGAGATGAGAGTGTTAGAAGGATGGTGAACAGATCTGGGTTTAGGACATGGGTCTAGAAGTAAGGAATTTGGACCTCCCTGCTTGCTTCCGCTATCCTCAGTTACCTCGAGAGAGCCATGCAAGTGTCCCTACCTTCACAAGCCGCTCTTGACTGTTACTCTTCTCTCAAAACCAAGGAAACTATGCACTGATTACCAGCTTCCATCTATTTTTCACTCATTATTGTTTGTGATATTTGAGCAAGTCTCATAATATCTAATGAAATTATTTTATCTCATTTAGCCTAAGAGCATCCTTGAGATTCAGATGGCACTTCCTAGCAACTCTTATTTGAATGGGTCAATTTTTAATTAAAATTTTCATACAATTTTGATGAGTTAATTTTATAGCATAATTACATACAGAAACTAGTTATGCCTTTATACAAAATTTGATACACTGTTTTTGTATCAATTCAATTTATTCATATTATTCAGTCAATACTACCAGCACTATCTGAAAAACATTTCAGTTGAAATTGATTTTCTTGGGCCAACCTATCCTACAAATTATATGCATCTGGATGTGTCCATATGAACAGTTAACAGGCCACATAGCAAAGATCATCTTGTTTTAGTTCACAAACGCATGACAAGAACAAACACTGTGCCACTACAACCATTAAGAAAATGGAGGAGGCAAAGAATAGCTTCTTGTTACAGTCTTTGATTTATCTTGTTTTCAACTGCACAGAGACTTTTGAAGCTAATTTCTCCTGGAAAAGGGTTGTTGCTGGAAGCTGTAAATGAGCTCTTGGCAGAAAGATCATATGATAGATCTTCAGTCAAGACTTCTCCCTCTGATTTTCTTGTCTAAAGGAACCGCTTTCACAGCTGGTTAACTGATTTCTCGCTAGCAGTTTGATATATTTGCCCCCTTTTCAGTCTGTAGGATTTCTGAGCAGGTTTTTGTTTTGTAAGTAAGCTGAAGAAAAGATAAAACATTTGAATTTTGGATTTGTTGATGTCATTAGTTAGGAAACAAATTCAACATCATCACCTCTTTGACTTCACTTGAAATAAACATGGGGAGCTGAAATATACATTTCTGTATGGAACTAACTTCTGAAAAGCTGGAAATGACCAGACACAAGCTCTATGTTAAGAGATACATCTCTTTACTATCTCCTTTAGTTCACTGCTTTGTCCCAACTGTTTTCAGGTGTGAGGAACCTACACAGTACAGTTATCTATATCCATGGATATGACATTCTGCCATAAGTAAATAAATAATGCAGTTTAAGTCCAAACTTAGCTAAGAGATATAGGACTGATAGCTAAAAATTTAAATATGCATCACACACAGATCCAATTCCTGTTTACCTGTCGTATCAGAGGAAAACATGTCAGATGACATTGCAGTCAGAAAAATGCTCTTTAGCAACATCAGAAGTAACAACTTAGTAGAGATAAATGAGAACAATGAAAATGAAAATGCTACAGAGGAAAGAGCAGAATCACAGCACTGGGACACTTACTGATTTTGCAAAACTGAAGAAGCTTTTTGTCTCCCCAGTAACCATGTTAGATGAACCTGTAAAAGATGAGCACATTCACACGCAACTTATTACATGCTGACAAGCAGACCATTTATTATAAGTAAAATAATTTCCATGATTCATATGTAAGAAAAAAAATTCTCCCCAGGTTTAAAAGGGATTAGCAGACATCATTATACTTTGGGAATAAATAACAAAGAGGCCAAGCTGACAAAGCCCTACAAGTTCATAGGTATTCTGAGATGAAAAAAAAAATAATCTATCAAATCTTCCAAAACCAGGAACAGGTTAAGCACTACTAGGCATCTTGATACCAGAACTCTTCTATAGCTCTTCTTCTGCAGTAAAATGCACTTGTCTCTGACACACTATATTTAGCAGTAGCTACCACACAGGTGCGCTTTCTCTGTAAAGATACATTGACCTGACCACTCTGCATGTGAACAGACACTGTACACTACACCCTGCTAGCAAACGTAACGAGCATTCACTAGCAGGGACCTCATCACACACAGGCAACCAGGGTGGCTTGTACAGTCCAAGCAGACATTGAGTGACAAAGCGTTCGTGACTGCCACACTGCTAGCCAGATGAAAGCCCAAGGAAGCAGGTATGCTCATNAAAAAAATTCTCCCCAGGTTTAAACGGGATTAGGAGACAAAGTTATACTTTGGAAATAAATAACAAAGAGGCCAAGTTGACAAAGCCCTACGAATTTATAGGTATTCTGAGATGAAAAAACAATCTATCAAATCTTCCAAAACCAGGAACAGGTTAAGCACTACTAGGCATCTTGATACCAGAACTCTTCTATAGCTCTTCTTCTGCAGCAAAATGCACTTGTCTCTGACAGACTTTATTTAGCAGTAGCTATGACACAGGTGCGCTTTCTCTGTAAGGATACATTTACCTGACCACTCTGCGTGTGAACAGACACTGTACCCTACACCCTGCTAGCAAACGTAACGAGCATTCACTGGCAGGGACCTCATCACACACAGGCAACCAGGGTGGCTTGTACAGTCCAAGCAGACATTGAGTGACAAAGCGTTCGTGACTGCCACACTGCTAGCCAGATGAAAGCCCAAGGAAGCAGGTATGCTCATCCATGATGCCACTGCACCTTCCACTGCAAGACAGATACACTCTTCATTTCAAAAGTTCATCAATCCCTTCAGCTGTCCTCCTACAGAACCTTGGCCTGCTTTATCAACACACAACACGGCAACCCGTCCGAACCACAGGAGAGACATGTTTACTTGCTGTGTGGAGCTGTCTGTGTACATGAATGGAAATTTGTGAACAGAAGCAGCCTGACCTTGAATTCCTCAAAGTCATGTCAAATAAAAACAATAGCATTCTTCCTGAACTCTTCTTGCAAGCTTCCCACAAGAACTATACTACAGTCGCCTTGACCATACTGTGATTCCTACGGTGAGGAGAATGAGAGATCCAAGCTTTCTCCTGCACTTGTCCTGTATCACCCAATAACATTTAGCAATCTGAAACACGTTCAACTTCTGGATTTTAGGAGTTTCTTTGTATTACCTGTTGTTTCTCAGTAATTTAGTCCATGCTGAGCTTCACTAAAATCCTTGATTGGAAATGCCCAAATTGAGAAAGTGTAACATGGCAGCCTCCAGTTCTGAGGCACGTGGCATGGGTGACTTTAAGAGATTTTAAGCTTTGCAAAGCTTTAGTTTTGAAATATGTACCTGGCTTTTTCTACTCACCATATAAAATGTAAGTCCCAAGTGGTTTGAGAAGACCAAGGCCTTTCCCAGTATTTTCTCCACACAGACAGTCCAAAACAATATCTACACCATCTGTCGAGATTCTAAAATGCAAGAAAGAAATCTCACTTTGCAAAAGGATCCACAGGACTGGACAGCCAGCATCATACAGGCTCAGTGTTAACTTAGTACTAACATTTTCCAGGTACTTCAAAAAGAACCCTAAGGCTGAGGCTTTGACTACATGAAAGCCTTCTCCTCATCAAAAGGGAATTCAAACTCCGTCAGTGCCGGAATGTGAGTTTGTCGGGCTGGCCAATCCACGCCTTTCAGGGTTAGAAGAGTGGGAAGCCATCTTGCTCCCCTTTTGAGGGCTTTCAGTAAAATTATATTATCAAAAAACAGGTGACATATATAAAGCTTTTCTCGAGTGAATGCAAAAGTTCTTCTCAGATAAAATTATGTCTTTGTAAAGTTAAAGAGTCCTTCTGTTTCAGACGTTACATCAACTAGACATCAGCAAAGAGTTAAATCAAGCGTGAAGATAAGTCACAGGAGCTAGAAACCCAGCTCTAAAGATATAATTGGGCCATATTATAGAAAGCATAAAGTATTTATACTATTTCAATAAACACTTTGCATACTTATAATTCTCCAATAAATAGCTTTGTGAATGCAATATCAATATGATGCTGAAGAAATAAATACACTCAAATATCTTTAGTTCCTTTTTT
>VZTO01023025.1:74090-108801 GCA_013400615.1 Syrrhaptes paradoxus | reverse complement strand
CAGGAGAGACATGTTTACTTGCTATGTGGAGCTGTCTGTGTACATGAATGGAAATTTGTGAACAGAAGCAGCCTGACCTTGAATTCCTCAAAGTCATGTCAAATAAAAACAATAGCATTCTTCCTGAACTCTTCTTGCAAGCTTCCCACAAGAACTATACTACAGTCGCCTTGACCATACTGTGATTCCTACGGTGCGGAGAATGAGAGATCCAAGCTTTCTCCTGCACTTGTCCTGTATCACCCAATAACATTTAGCAATCTGAAACACGTTCAACTTCTGGATTTTAGGAGTTTCTTTGTATTACCTGTTGTTTCTCAGTAATTTAGTCCATGCTGAGCTTCACTAAAATCCTTGATTGGAAATGCCCAAATTGAGAAAGTGTAACATGGCAGCCTCCAGTTCTGAGGCACGTGGCATGGGTGACTTTAAGAGATTTTAACCTTTGCAAAGCTTTAGTTTTGAAATATGTACCTGGCTTTTTCTACTCACCATATAAAATGTAAGTCCCAAGTGGTTTGAGAAGACCAAGGCCTTTCCCAGTATTTTCTCCACACAGACAGTCCAAAACAATATCTACACCATCTGTCGAGATTCTAAAATGCAAGAAAGAAATCTCACTTTGCAAAAGGATCCACAGGACTGGACAGCCAGCATCATACAGGCTCAGTGTTAACTTAGTACTAACATTTTCCAGGTACTTCAAAAAGAACCCTAAGGCTGAGGCTTTGACTACATGAAAGCCTTCTCCTCATCAAAAGGGAATTCAAACTCCGTCAGTGCCGGAATGTGAGTTTGTCGGGCTGGCCAATCCACGCCTTTCAGGGTTAGAAGAGTGGGAAGCCATCTTGCTCCCCTTTTGAGGGCTTTCAGTAAAATTATATTATCAAAAAACAGGTGACATATATAAAGCTTTTCTCGAGTGAATGCAAAAGTTCTTCTCAGATAAAATTATGTCTTTGTAAAGTTAAAGAGTCCTTCTGTTTCAGACGTTACATCAACTAGACATCAGCAAAGAGTTAAATCAAGCGTGAAGATAAGTCACAGGAGCTAGAAACCCAGCTCTAAGGATATAATTGGGCCATATTATAGAAAGCATAAAGTATTTATACTATTTCAATAAACACTTTGCATACTTATAATTCTCCAATAAATAGCTTTGTGAATGCAATATCAATATGATGCTGAAGAAATAAATACACTCAAATATCTTTAGTTCCTTTTTTCTGGCAAAATACCATCCTGCAAAATCCTACCACTGTTTGATTTAAGTCTAATATCCTACCTCCTAACCAAGTAAATAGCCCAAGCAGTAGTAAATTCTTGATTAATACTCTCAAACAATTATGCAAATAACTGGTGCAGACACTACAAGAAAATTGCAACCTGGAGACTATCAAAGGCTTAAGGGGCAGTCAATAGCAACTAACCCCCTGGAACACCAATTAACTCCTGATGACCACTCCTTCTGCAGTGGAATAACTGCAATGAGAAGTCAGGAAAGAGGGAAAGCTTCACGGCTTGTAATGCATCTATTTCCTCAGAAAACAAAGGTGACACTCAAATATTCACTAGTCACAAACAGCAGCAAAATCGGACAACTCTACCCTTTGGTACTGCTGTGGTATGTGGGGTAATAAAGTGTTTATGTGCAGGCCACTGGGTGAGCTCTCACTGTAAATGAATGATGACTTTGCAATTGAACAGACTTTGGTGGCTTCCACAGCTGAATGGATTCCTCATCCCCCAGGAACATTTCCACATCCGTATCACCTCTGTGGGTTGAAGGGGTTTTTTGTTTGTTCATTTGTTTGGGGTTTTGGCGTTCTTTCTTTTTTTGGACTGTGCTCCCTGATGAAAGCTCTTCCTGGAGTACCCCAGCCATCTGCAATAAAGCAGGTTCCTACCACTGTCCTTTCTCAGCCATGGGGCCATCCTTTCCTGCTCACAGCCTCTCAACAGATGAAGAGCCTTTCTCTTCCCTTCTGACTGCCCTGACTCTGTGCAACAGGCAGGCAGAGGCAGACTAGCTGCAGTTTTTCCCACTGGCCAGGCAAACATTTTAAGCAGAACACAGTATACAGCCAATATCCAGCAAACCAAACAGCACTGTTCCCCCCACTGCTTCTTTCAAAAGACAGTCTAGAAATTCAATTTGTCTTTATAGCATTCGCAGAATTGCCACTGTACTTTTATTTTTTCAATGCAAAGTTAAAAACATGTAGATCTGAGCAACAAAGCAGAGTATTGGCACATTCTACAGGGTGCCAATTCTGACTTTCCATCAGGACTATCAATTGTGCTAATACTACACACCTCTATACCACAAAAGAAGCACAAACTAGTCTGTTGCCTCTACATTTTGTCTTTTGTACCCACTGGTTCTCTGCCTCATTGGTCTATTGCGAGGTGAAAAGTATGTGAAAATCCACGATCACCAAAAGGGATTTTAACAGACTTAATAGAGCAGAATTCCACCCCTTCATAACGAGGTCTCCTTTTGACCTCACAGTAGTTACAGTCTGTTGCACAGAGTCAGGGAACAGTCCCAAAAAGAACTGTCCTGATGAAGGGTGGAAGCAACCAACGTTATCTGCAGTCATAAAGGGATCAGAAGTTAAAGGGGCTTTATTCCTTTTTGCAGGCACTGATTTCTGTTGTATCTGCTCCCACATCACATACCCGCTTAGATCAGATGTGCTGCTCCCCTGCCAAGAGTTAGGATCAAGGCTGTTGTTGAACTCTGATTAATGTTTTCAAGTGTTCTTCCTTGCTGAATCAATGTTTGTAAAGTGGGGATTTAGAATTCAGTCTTCATCTTGCTACAGCAATCTTGCAGGGTCATATATGCGTCCCATGAGAAAGGCTATCAAAGGGCCAAAGAAACGCACTGCAATTCCTGTGAGCTTTAAGAAGATGGTGAGGGTGTCATCTGCTGGACAAGTCCTATCTCCTTTGGTGAAACTTCCCATACAGAAAATTTTTCCTGTGGTATAAAACAGCCTTTGTGATGGATCATCTCAGATGTTCTCTTAAGCCCTTGGGAGTGCTCCAGAAAGAGTGGCAAGACACCCTGCTTCCTCCTCCAACACCTGTCTTGACCGCTAACAGCTCAGACAGAAGTCTGCTGTATACTGAAGGCCCCTTTGAGGGCCAGTAACCCTCGTACTACGAGACCTTCTGAGACATTGCACGTCACTCCGAGGAGCGCATAAGTTTGACAGGAAGCCTGTCAACTGTACTGCCTTGGGGTGCCCCTTTGAGAAGTTTCTTTGTTTACGTCCAGCTACATAATCTAGTATTTTGACAGATACAAGATGAAGGGAAAACATTATTTTTATCTGTCTGACAACTAAAATCAAAAAGACATTTTTTTATTAAGATTTGCTTATCAATTCCAAAGTTCTGCCACCTGTATCAACATCAATTTCTAGAAACAGACAAACTGGAAAACAAAGTATTTGAAAGCATGTAAATAGAAACAATGACTTCAAAAGGCAACAGGATGTGATTCTAATCTGAACGCAAACAAACAAAATCCAAGGATCTGAAATTAAAACAGGCATCACGTGCTCTGATATCAGTCCCTGGCAGAAGATAAAAACCCAGGCAGATGGAAACACACCAGAGAACTCCAAATCTGGATAACTCACAGATCCACTGAGAATATCTTAATGCATTACAGTGACCTACTACACAGGCAGGTAACAGCAAAGTACATCTTTCTGTTAGGACATTTATTCTTTGTCAATTTACTTTGCTTGCAAGAGATGTCCAAGTATGAACATCGACTAACAAAGCTTATGCTGCTGATAAGGACACGGGGAGCACTTGCTATCTCATACCTTGTAGTGGACAGATGGAATGTCTGGAACGAACTACAGTTCCCAAGCTCACAAATGTAATCTCTTCCCATAAATATGATCAGCCCAGTGTCTTCCACAGTATTTTGCCAGACACTATACAACCCTTACTCAGAAAAATAAAAATTACCTTTTTACTTCTTGAACATAGTCTGCATTTCTGTCAAACAGGTGAGTTACTGAGTCTTTGATTGCTTCATGTTTGAAGGATGAAGCTGTTCCAAAAACAGTAACATTGGGAACAGTTGAACAGAGCTGAGCAACAGCTTGCCCCTGCAAACACATTATCATGTTAGTTCACTGACATGGAAATCAGTTTACAGAGTTTGCAGCTTCAAATTCACTCATGACACAGCACAAACCAAGACCAAACATGTGCAAGGACTTCCCAAACTTATTTCTTGGCAGTGTAATGCAGTTCGGCCACAGGAAAAAAAAAAGATACACTTAAGTCAAAAGGACATGTTGAAGACAAAGGAACTGCAGGGATAAAAGTAATTTAATGTATCAAAAATTGTACTGGAAAAGAGTTCTTCATCTTTTAACAAAGGCAGTGTAGTTGAAAGGAAATAGCATTAGTTTACAAGAACCACCAAATACGATTACTCAGAGTACTAGAGAAGTACTTCTCATTTGTTACCTGCATCCTACACACATTTCCCCCTGAGCCCCTCGAGTAACCTCAGCAGCCCTCTTTTCACTTCACACCTCAGAACAGACCTGACTGCCTCCACAGGGGACTCAAATCCTCTCTGCTCACAGGGAAGGCATTGCAGCATCTGATGCCAGAAGAGAATTTCTGGCAGATAATGTAAAAGTACTTGGCTCCTCTGGTATTCAGATACAGCTTTCATGCTTCAGGTTTTTGCAGTCCTAATACAGGTCCTCTAGTGTAGTAAGTCCCAGGACAGCATGTAGACTACTACTCGTAAGTGATCACATTTTCTTATGGTTTCAGAGGGAAACAGTCAGTTGGTATAACAAATACTAGAAGTAAAGCAAATCTGGTTTACCTCCTACTAATAACAATAATTATTACTAATTATTCAAAATGTAAGAATAGCCTTAAGTCACACTAAGAGGTCTGCTCAGGCCAGTGCTGCAACCTCAAAACTGATCAGCAGCAAAGGGGACAAAATGGCCTGGAGCATATAAAGGAAAATCATTGTCGATCTGATCTGGGTGTTCCTGCTCCAGCAGGGGGATTGGACTAGATGATCTTTCGAGGTCCCTCCCAATCCCTAACGTTCTGTGATTCTGTGAAAATCATTCTCCCAGCATATCCCTCCTGCATCCCGGGAGGAATCCAGTGGAGTCAATCAGATGCTATGTCAGTGTTTAGGTAGGACTTGGGGCATTAGAGAATTTGTGCATTCAAATGTCTGTACTTCAACTTTCCAGCTTCAGGCCCCAGAAGACTTTAACTTCTCAAGTTCTTTAACTTCTCTAACTTTCTCTAATTTCATGGGGGTGAGAGAAGAAAGCAAGTGCTGCATAAATGCTGAGCCATCTAGATTTCAAAAAAGATCCTAATGGGTCATCCTTTTGCAACCCTGGGTCTTGTTTTACTGCCACTCTAAAAATACTGACTGATGGAATTCAGCAGATTCTTACATTCTTATTCTTATATTTACAGCCAAAAGATTGTAATTTGGAAACTGTATGCATGACCAGTAAAATAATCCATGGATAAACACATTTCTGTTCATTCCAACCAGAAAACCTGATTATTAGTATGTAAATACCAGTAATCAGTGCTTAGATTTTATTTACAGTAGAATAATTAGATAACTCTGTACACCTTGGGGGTCTTGGCATCCTCACATATAATGCTGAATGTAATTGCTAGTGACAGTCCTCTGAGCTGAACGTCGTGAGAGAGAGCAATATTATTATCTGTATGTGGTAGCACCCAGGAGTTTCACCTTGGTTTCCTACTGGATTAGTCAGTAAACAGCTACACAGCAAAGCACAGTTTATGTGGTGCTTTGGACAGGTACCAACAGACAGAGGAGAGGGAAGGAGAAGGGATGCATTCTCATTTTCACTTTACTGATGAGAAATGGAACAGCACAGCAAATTGAACAATCTGTCCAATAGCTCAGAGAAACTTACAGCAGGACCCAGGTATGAGTGCTGATGCGTAATGGTATCCCACACCAAATATAAATGACCTTTTCTTCTTAAAATCATCCACCATTTTCCTGATTGGAATCCCTAATTTCTTAGAAATCATAGGAAAATCCATTACTGAAGGGCCTCATCTCACAAGATGTAATGTCTTCTGGGAGCAGAAAAGGTTTCCCTCTTCTCATACTTCATTTCTCTATTACTTACCGTCTCATTCTGAAGCCCAGGTTTTAGCCTCTGCAAATATTGTAACATGAAAATACAAGAATTAATCTGGACTTTGTTATCTCTCCTCTTAGTCATTTTCACTAGCAATCCTCTTTTCTCAGTATCTGCACCTCCCAGAAAACCATCACCCCTAGTGATTTAGATAAGTCAGTATTTTATACCGTATGCTCGTTGAGTGAAATTCTGACATTATTGATCTATCCTCTAATTAGTTTTCTGCATTTTCAATCTAACTTGGGAAGACGAGGAATAATGAGTATATCCTGAATCAAAAACACTGACTGTTTAAAAGGTCACATATCAGAGTAGAAAACATGTTGATTTTCATCCTGCAGCAGATAATTTAACATTTAACAAACTCATAGTCAGATGAATAGGAGAAATGCACAAAAACACCCAGGATGTGCATAACCTATTTTCCTCCTGACTCAAACTCGTTAGTTTACCCCTCTCTCCCCCCACAGAGATAAGCTTATCTAAAATCCCAGATCAGAATACTTTCCAGCTTTCTGTAGACATTTAAGTCCTAAAACTGACTCATATGACCAGTACTTTTATAATTGGATGAACAACATCACTGAAGTATTTTGAGGCAATTCCACAAAACTTTCTTGCACAGCTTTCTGAAGATCTTCATTTGACATTGACTCTTAGTTATTTTTGTCCAAAGCATTCTTAGTATTCATACTTCAGAAATCTTGGAATTAGCAAAGTGGAAAGGTCTGATAGTGGACCCTTCATGCTTTTCCCACTAAAACACGATTGAACTCAACCTGTGGACTTAAACATTTCACTAATTTCTGTGGAATTCAACTAAACTCCAAAACAGCACCGTGTCACTCTTAAATCTCTTGTAATCCCTCGAGTCATCTAGCTACCTCTGGATTAGCAGCTAGTGTTTAGCTAATTGTGAGCGTGTGGGGCTCTGGTGTTCAGAACACCCATGGTTCCCACAGGTTTCTGCAGCTGGAAGGAAGAACATCCTCTTCGCAGGGCTATGGAGGGGCAGGCGAGGTATCCATGCCGGCTCCTGTCTCACCGCATATTCTCACCAGAAAGGGGCACACGGGCCCTGTCCTGCCTTTTGGATTCCAAAGCCAGTCCCCTCCTAAAAACTGCTTTGTGGCAGACAGAGACAAGAGTGCTTTCCGTTTCCTCACTGCCCAGACAAAACCACATCATCTCTGCTACAAGCTCTCACCGTGGAGACCACACGGATATGTACGCAGGCACCATGTTATCCGAAACAGTGTATGAACTCTAAAACCTTCTGAGAGGGTGGCCAATTAGACAGGCATGATTTGAAAAATTAAAATAAAAAAAACTCTTCACACATCTAATTTTTCATATACGATGCAAATTTCTACATGTAAGTACAGACTAGGTTCTTGCTTCCTGAACCTGGGAAAATTAATAAGTAGCAAAAAATAATTATCACTTGGACAATTAATTTTACCTTTAACAGGATTTAGAAGTCTTTGAAAAAACTGATCAATTGCTTCACTGAAGGTATAGACATGGTTACAAAATATTCCCTTAAAACAGAATTAATCTCCTTTAAAATATATTTTTAATATACTATTTATCATGCAGAACTCCACACAGTGTGTCCTCAAAGAAATTAATAAACTGGATTAAAGCATTCTGTGGAAGTGAAGCATGTCTCCTAACACTGGATTTGGCATAGGAGTCTTGTGTCTTTTTAGCTTCAAAGTCCGTTTGATGGATTCCTTTTCAAGGCATCCTGTCAATTTATAAAACCAGCATGTTGAACCTAATCTACACATGTAATTATTATAGAATTTATTATAAATTGATATGTGGGCAGTACCAGTAAAAAAGATTGAGATTTCTTTACATTCCTTTGCTTTAAAACCCAACTTTAAACCTGCAGGACTGGAAACTTCTCATACTGAGATAATAATGTAAAAGAACAGAAAAGTAGATTTCTAGGAAGTAAAAGGGAAATAGACTGTTCTGCACATTTAAACAATTTCAAAGGAAAAAAATGTCATTGACATTTAAAAGTCAATATAGAAAGCATGAAGATAAGAAAACTTACTGATTTAATTAGCTTATGAATACTTATTAATTTAACTGGATGAAATATAAATTAGCAGTATAAGTTAGTGGATCTCTGAAAGAGTCTGATCTAGTTGCACAAGCCAGACCTCAATCTGATGTCCAAGCTGTACACTGAATTACAGCGGTTACAGATCAGCATACTTTCATGAAAGCATCTTTTTTGCTATTATGTAATCTGAGCCCAGTTTTATAGCAGGAGAGAACAAACCACCTAAAAGATACCACCCTGCAAAACCACATCTATTAGAACCAATAGCATCAGTAAGAAATTATCAATTCTATGATACATTTTTGCAGCCCAAAGCTGCTACAGCATTAAAAAAAAAAAAAATCATTCAGACTTAATCTTGCACAAGAAACCTGTCTGGAACTGAACGTGAGGAGAATCCACATTTCCAAAATACCATATAACCACATCTGAAGGTGGTACACAGTACACAAACATAGCAGGAAAATTGCAAGAGAAGACATCTAGTCATCTTCTGGCATCAATGAAAACTTTTCTCTGGTGTTAGAAGTCAGACACACAACACTCCATCTCCTGAAGGTGTTGTTTTTCCAATTACAGCAGAGGAAATTGGAAACCAAACACTAAGGTGAACATTGCAGAGTGGACAAACTGAAATGTGATTCTTGAACAAGCACAATGCAGCACCTGCTACATTCACTGCCACCACAAATAAGTTTTGGAGCAGAAGGCAGGGAAGAAAGACTCACCATGACATAATTTACCCTCAAAAATCTCATTTTCTGCAACAATTAGCAGGGTGTGTTTTTTCCTACCCCCTTGCAAAATTGTGCAGCTGAGGTGCATCCAAAACTCAGAGCTGAATCTCCACCTGGTATAAATCCTCTTCCTTCAGTTTAGCAGAGCTATGACAATATACACCATCAGAGATCCTCGCCCAGAAGATACAAACTCTATCTGAAAAGGCAGAATGGCCAAGGAAGAGTTAAGCACTGCCTGCCTGTGACATGACTCAGCAGAGGATTCAGGGAAAGGACATGTCCTCTGGGGAGTGCGGGCTGTGAGAGGCAAAAAGAAAGGCCCTCAGAGACTGCAGCCTGCTTTGGTCAGGGAAATTGCTTTTTGTGTATGGCTCACCAGGCTTTTGTGTTTGATTAACGGATTATGCTCCGGGGCAGTGCCTGGAAATAGATTGGGGCATGGCCCTGGGACTCTCCTGAGCTGCTGAGGGAGCACATCCATGCTCCAGAGGCATTCAGCAGCAGCGGGCAGCTCAGCTACAGACACCCGGTCTGGCCCTAAGTGAGACAGCTTGGGCACTTAGAGCATCCTAGCCTTGGTTACAGAGCTGAGGGAGCTGATTTATTCCCCTCCTTGGCTGCTGGAGGTGAAATAAGAGGAAAGCACTTCGGGTGTATTCATCAAATGCAGAGCGGCTATGAACTGCTAATATGAGAATAGCAAGTGCAGACCTGGGAAGTATCGAGTAAAGATTTCAGCAAAGTGGGAAGTATTAATGCAATGCCATTGTACAGTATGCTGGCCAGGACCACCAGAAGAGCAGAGTAAATTCTAATTATTCACATTCAGGGAGGACTGACTCAAACACAAGAGTGCTATTTAATGTGCTCCTACCTGCTATGTGCAGACAGACCTAAAGTCTAGCTACCCGTACAATGTTTAAAAGGATCAGGGCTGCTGTGAGACCTATTTTAAAAGGCTCTGGCTTTCATACCAGCTTACTGCTGCTTTGCTGCCAAGCAGCTCAGAGCCCAGGAAATATGTATGTATCTGTCTGGCCCAGTGCCAGATGACCAAGGAAACAAGACATCTGACCTTACAAAAAAGGCACATGAACAAACCAACCTGCTTTCAGGAGCAAAATCTCCCAGGAGAGATTTGATTCTGAGCTTGTTCTAGCCATAAACAAATACACATCCTATCAAAAAGATCTGAAAGAAGTGCCCCAAGAGGAAACAATAGCTAATTTTAATTAATGGACAACACCAGCAAAAGAACAAAGAACTGGCTATAAATAAAGTCTGGAAATTGAGAAAGATTTCTCACCATGCAAGACAGACCAGAGGGAATTTGAAGGAATAAGCATGTAGGTATTTTTTCATGAAGACATTTGATAATTCTCTCAAAAGGGTTCCTATATGCTGCCTGTTATAGTGGGTGACTAGATTTACTAAGGAGTGCCAGTTCTTTGTCAGATAAAATATCACCACTTCAGTGATTCAGTTTGGAACACATCCTCAAATATTTGCAATTTATGCAGGGGAGACACAATAAAAAGAGAGGGTTCCTGCCAAGCTTTAACCAATCCTGCCAGGATGACCTAAATCTGTTGCCAAGTCAGATTTACCCTTCAAATTCAAACATGAGAGCTGCATCTGTAACTTACTCTGCTTGCACTTCCTCTGCTGCTGAGACTGAAAGGGAAGGTCAGATCACAGCTTCAGGATAGCAACCGAAGCTCCTGCATGAAAGGCAGCATCACTTTAGCATCTGTAAGATTGAAATGCTAAAGAATTGGCTAATAATTCTGCCTTGTGTCTGAGGGGTTAAGTGATGAAGTGTTTACACAATCTTGGCAAATGACCAAAGTTTTGTGCTCTAAATATTCAGAGTAGGAAGAGTACATAAGGAGCAAACAAATAAGCAAATGGGCGTAATGGCTGTCTCTCAGAAATCTAAATCCCTGAAAGAATTTGTCTGTTAGATCGGTATCAGAGAGAGACTGGATTTATTACAGCTAGAAGACCTTAAGGTTTTTTGCTTTGATTTTTGGCTTTATTTTTTTTCTTTTAATACAACGGTCCTGTACTTATACTAATTCAACTAATCCAGAATACAGTTTACAAGTCTACATTAATAATTTTAAGAGCAACTTTNGCTTCAGGACATGGTTTAGTGAGTTAGGTGCTGTGGGTTGGCAGTTGGACTTGATGATCCTCGAGGTCTTTTCCAACAATTTATGATCTCATACAAGCCTGTGCTATGACTTGCACTGAATGCACTGGCTTAAATAGTCTTAATTTTAAAGAACTAATTGCTTCATACAGCAGATCAGTCCCAGTGGGGTGCATGCTACTGCTCAGTTTTCTCAGTGTATTTTCCTCAGTCACCGCTTTGCTTTCCTTGAAAAAAAAAAAAGTGGGAGTATATTTGTGAAGGGAGCTACTCTGCCATTGTCTTAGTCATTTCAAACATAAATTACAGCATTTTACAGTTAAGATAGGCCAATATATGCCCTGCAGTAAGTCATATGTTCTTGCAAACTCCTATTTCTGAGCATTAGTTTCTATGTATGGATAACAGGAAATTTTTGAAGTTGAGTGTTAGCTGACTTTCTCCTCATTTTAGCAATCAGTTCAGAAGGACACAAAAATTTCTACAGCTTTAAGCATTTAAAAACTGCCTTGCTACTTGATGCAATGGTTTAAGCAGAAGTGTTAAGCATCCTGCCAAGGAGAGGCCTGAAAGGGAGCGTGTGACAACTGTTGTCATTTTTAGATATTGGTCAGTGGCAGCTTGACCAATTGATAACAGAATGCTTTGCGAAGTACAGATTTCTCATTGAAATGCAACCATGAGCCTGTACCATGTTTTCCTAGAAGGCCCCTACAACTTCTCCAGCCTACTTCACTGTCCAGGCTGGGAGCTGAGAGTCAGTCTCTCTTAACTGCCCCCATCTCAAGAGGGAAGAAAAGGCAGAAAAACCAAACCAACACCCCCAGCAGCCTCCTTTCCAAACAATCAAAATTAATAAGCTGGCCTTAGGAAACAACAGCAAATACAATCTCTCCTTTCAAACCCCCTTTTCTAAGCACTGCAGCAGGTCCTCTCCTTCGGACGGAAGGCTACAACACACCAACAGCGTCAGAAGCAGAGTTTGTGAGCATCCACCTGTCTCTTCTTGGTTCAGACAGACACGGTGCTTCCCTACAACTAGCCACGTTTCCTACCATGAACAGGGAAGATGGCATGATGCCCTGCCCTTTCAGATGAGTGGGCAGCAGAGTGGAGACTCAGTATATGGAACAGGATTCAAGTCTCTGTAACAGAGAGACAGGCAAGTTTTCTTGCTACATTTCCTTATTCTCTACATCATCTTCTGATGTCCCCTGGAACTTCTGGAAATAAGTAAACTGAGTTATCTAAAGCATCCTGTCAGACATTAAAGGACACCATCACGTACTTATCATACCCCAGGCACAGATGGGAAGACAATTGCTGTACTTACCTCACGACCAAAAATATCTATAAACAAAAATAAGGCCACATAAATAAACTCAGGCAATATGTAAGTAAAGGTCCAGAGAATTTTCTCTGATTCAACTTATTGAAAAAGCTGCAGGATCCTCCTAAAGGTCACTGGGGAGCCAGAACAAAGAACCTCATAAACATTTTTGAAGCAACAAGTTCTTTTTCATAAACTGCCTGAAGCAGCTAAAATAATGATCTTGCATAATGAGAAAGGAACAATTACAAACTTCTAGTCCCACAGGGAGCCTATTGTCTCATTAAAGTGTTCTGGAATTTCTATGACATTTAGAAACAAACTGGACAGGTTTCTCACTTGCTGAAAGCGGGAATGGGCCTTCTATCTATTAAAGCAACAACACAAAAAATACCTCTTCCCATAGTGATTTCAGTGCCAGTTTTCCGTTTTATTAACAATGAACTTTGTGAGAATGATTTGTTCAACTGAAGCTGTTAAATTTTTCAGAGGATTAACAGGCAGATTATTAGAACGGTTTAAAGAGTAACACAGATCCCTCTGAAATCTTTATGTCTAGTTAGCAGAAACGGAAAATTCCATGCATCTCCAGAGTGTATTTTATCTGTAAGACCTACCAAAAAATGAGAAAAGTCTTTCCTTCCCAATTCTAGCTATACATGTTCTTCCCCAACAGGAACAGCAGGCTGCATGAGGCACTCTCCCCTGCGACACAGCAGTCAGCATCCTGTCTCGCAGCCCAGCTGACCCTGTCTCCCTCTTAGGTACAGTCTCCCGGGACCATCCACAGACCTTTAGCAGTTATCGGCCAACTCAGCTGCTCTTCCTGCAGCTCTGGTCTTTCCCATGGAAACTCCGTTTTATGTAACTACTTAGCAGGTGATGGATCTGGTTTCTCCTTGTTCTCCTGGCAGCCAACCAGGACCCATCCTTCCTTCAGCTTCTCTCAGAGAAGGTCCACAAGCAGCCACAGCATAGAACTAGTCAAAAACTGCTTGTTGACAAAAGAGAGGAACCCAGCAGCTCCCTCACTGGAACCGCCCAGCACAGAGAGCAGGCACTGCTGAATACTACGTGAGAGTTAGCAGAGCATTAACAGTGCTTCAGGAAGAGAAGGAAGAAATAACAGAGGCAAGTGAGGTTACAAAGAGGAAGAGAGAAGGAAGAAAGGAAGAAAGGAAGAAAGGAAGAAAGGAAGAAAGGAAGAAAGGAAGAAAGGAAGAAAGGAAGAAAGAAAGAAAAAGAAATTTAGCAAGGATGCTTTATCTTAATAGAAGTGGGTTCATTTTCTCTAGATACATGCATACATGCATACATGCAAGTACTGCTTTTGGGTGTTTTGCTAATTCTATATGTTCAGCCTGGGTCTGTACAGTGTCAGATGGGCAAATGGCCTTCCAGCTAAAGCTGAGCCTCTGATTCCTGTAGAATATACAGTCCTCCTGAATGGGTGGCCTCATGTTGCTTTAACAGTCCTAAATTCCACACGCGCAGATTTAATATTAAAGAACAATAAAGTCAGCCATAACGCTGTAGGTTGTACTGTGCCAAAGCATAATACGATTATAAATTCCATTCATTTACAGAAGTATTCCAAGAGGAGCATTTACTGCAAGTAGGATTATCGTTAGCTAAAAATACTTAGTACAGAGAACTCATGAATTCATTCCTTTGATTACGGCCTTCTTTTATATGAGAACCTGAAAGAAGGTCTAAGGGCATAGAATTAGGGATAAGGTGTGCAGGGTTGCCCACCAGACCTCAGCAGCATTTATTTAGCATTAATCAGGTATAACAGGAAAACAGAAGAGGTACTCCAATTTGAAAGGCTGAGATCTGCAGATGTTCTCAGGTCATAAAATTCATCTTATGGAAAAGGACTGCATAATTTCAAATGCAAACTCCCCTGTCAGTATCTTAATATTTTGCACAAGCTTAAATATTTTCCAAACAAGAGAGATTTTACTAAAAGATAGTTCAAGGAAGTGGTAACACAAAATTATGATGTTTTATTTCATTGTGTGGCCTGATATTCCACCAAATTCATCCTGCTGTTGCTTTGCCCATGCAATACACCTCCTTACTAATGATCAGAACTATGACAGGCAGCAGCCACCACTGACTCAGAGTCAGCATTTGTATATTTTCCTCAGGGTTGGCATGATAAGGCTTTTCATTGCTTTCAATCCCTCTACAACAAAAGGAAAAGAAAAAAGTCTTTCACAGAGAAAGCATCACACACGCCTGTGCATGGTATTTTCAGGAGTATTCCAAGAGGGTCATTTACTGCAAGGAGGATTATGATTACCTTCAAATACCTTGTGCAGGGAATCAATTTATTTATTCCTTTAATTACAGCCTTCTTTTACATAGAAGTACATGGTGCATAAGTTCAGGAGGGAAATGTCTGGGACAAAACTTGCTCCTTGATTTCTGACAACCAGTTACGGGTTTCTGGAGGGGTTTTTGGGTTGAGTTTATCATCAGAACATTTTTATTTCAACAAAAGCTACTGCCAAACATTCACATCACCAATTGATAGGAAAACAGAGGCAGTTCCTCCCACCGCAATCCCTCACAAAGGAAGTCTGATATTGAATCAAACTGCATGGTCTGCCTCATTTCAGAAACTGAGATGCATCAGATTGCTTCAGTTACTTGGTGACAGGAAAGTAAGAAAAGTTCCAACTTACCACCCCTCCTCCTGCTGAGTGAACCAGCACAGACATGCCTTCTCTTAGGTTGGCAACTTCAAAGAGCATCATGTAGGCAGTTACAAAGTTCATGGGAAACGCAGCGGCTTCAGAAAAACTCATGTCATCTGGGATCTTGTAGACAAATTCTACTGGAGTACATACAACTTCAGCCCATGCATTGTAGTTTACAAAAGCCATGACTCTGTCTCCAATCTACAAACAAGGAAGAAAGCAATGTTGAGGATACAGCTGACATTGACGCTGCAGAGAGCAGCTTGTAACACCTCCAACTCTCCTGTTCAACCTGTGGGTCACCAGCTGTGAACATAATGGTGCTCCACATCCTTGCCAAAACAGCAGTTAAGCTGCTCAGCTTTGGGCTTTTAACATTTTTAATTGTATTTATTTAAAAAGTTAAAATCAACAAAAATATCCAAAGAAAGTTAAAGCCACCTCTTATTTTTTGTTACACTGCTTCTCTGATGGAGCAATTTTCCATCATCACTAACACAGGTCATCTTTTGCTAGCACAGCTCCTAAATAACAAATGGGGCTGGAAACAATGAAAACAGCATACTTACTAATAACCAGAAAATTAGCTTACAGAATAATAAAAAGAGGAAAAAAGATCATAATGATAATTGATGAGATGCATGGAATAAACAAAATTACACCTAAGATAATTTCCACTTTGGTTTCTCAGTCTTCACACTAATTTAGAGCTACTTTTCCTCTCTGTGGATTGAGAAGGAGACGCCTTATACTCTGGTAGATAGAGCACATGAAAGGGTTTGGAAATCACTCATTTCAAACATAACACCATCTGTATCCACTCTCTTTTTTATTATCTTAATAACTGATTCCACCAATACATTTCCATGATTGTCCTTTCTACAGCCATGTGTCGGAACAGAATTTGATCCTGAAACTTCAAATAAGCCACCTTAAACATCAAAAGATACCTCTGGATTCTGAATGCAACATTTCTCTACTCAGTTGCTTTGGAAAATACATAGTAGTGAAAGAGTATTCCACTATGGAGAAATAAAGATTTTATGCTAATGTTAGATACCTGCAGGAATAGCATCAAACTTCAGGACTCCATGTTTTAATTGAAACTAACAGCAGCTGTCCCACTAAAATACCTTTGCTTATCTACCTCTGATATTCTCTACCTTACATTCTATTAATGCCCACTAATGCTTTAGAAATACTTCTTGGACTATTTCAAAGATATTCCACAGCAATGGAATAATGCACAACACTATTTCCTTCAGGCAAATGTTTATAGCACAAGCACATTTTAGTCTCCTAAGTACTTGTCATCACCTTGGCTTTGGGATATTGCAGGTTTGCTAAAAGCCAAGGTGCTGCTGACAGTTCTGAAGGGTTTGTCTCTTTTAGAATGAGGATTCTGAAACAGAACTGTCATTTCAATTCCACCAGAATGCCTCCTCCTTTGAAAAACACATTCAAATTAACAATGCCTCACTGGTAACCATTCTGTGGTTCCCCTTTGCTGTTAGAGAAGCGCCTAAATGTGAAGTCTGCTAGGATTAACTTGTAAAGATGTTAATAAATCCTATATCCCTGCAAACAAATATAATTGATTACCAAAAAGAATGCAGAGAAGTCCCTCCTGGTGATTCCTAATGGGTTTCTCAGTAATAATGAATACCGTATTTTACCACAAACACTAAACAGAGCCTAGCTGTCATGTCAGATTAGGCCTTAGCTCCTGAGAATCATCCCCAAAACTGGAGAGACGAGCCCTGATACCCTTAAGCTCAGCAGAAATCAGCTTTCTGTTTTTAATGGGAGAAGGAACAGGCATTACACCATTCTTCCAATAAGGCTTTCTTTCAATGTAAAATACATTCTCACACACTGCTGTCAAAATGGACTGCCATTCAGTGATGTCATTTGTCATGGGATCAATCGCAGCAAATGAAAACAGCAAATGGCTGAAATATCTCAGGGGTAGTATCTTAGTACAGACTAAGGCCAGTGAGAGACATTCTTCCAGCACATGAAATGCTCACGACTTTAACGTGACTTGAACTGGAAGAGATCTACAAAGGGAGAGAAGGTCAGAAGCTGTAGGGTGCAATCTTTGCCATTCCTGCCATTGCTACAGACAGTGGTAACAGCATATGTCAAGGAGACAACAAGCATGTGCCACGTTCCTGTTCTGTGCAAGAAACCCATAAAGAAACTGACAGAACATTCTTGCATCTTCCCCATGGTACATTCTCCTGTTGATGGGTTCATACCTGTGCACAGAGTGTCCACCCTTCCTCTAGATCACTCAAACACTACCATGGCTATGCAGATTATACGCAAAAAGTAAAACACCATGGCTCGTTTCAATTTCAGGGTGTACACCAGAGCACAAACACGTTCTATAGTCAGAACAAAGATATCACTTCAAAAGAGACCCAGTATATTCAGTCAAGTGCGATGTCATTCAAACAAGCACCATATGCTGTAGCCTCATGATGCCCTTCAAAAATAGCAAGAACTTTTAAACTGAGAATGCTGATCTAGAGCAGAGGCTTGCTATACTCCTTTCGTAGCATATTCTTTGATACGGAACGTAACTATAAAACACAGATACTAGAGCAGAACAACTGAAGCTGCAGAGTTTTTCAAACAGCTTCAGTTTCTGTTTGTCACAAAAAAGGTTGGAAGATGATGACTTGTTTCAAGGCAGAGATTGGGCAGGAGAGGGAAGGCAGAGAAATGACCTAAGAAGAGCTCATCATTGAGACCCTACTAGAAGCTAAATTTGCCATTATCTTCACTCAACTGAGACTTTTGCAGCTCTTCTAGAAGAGCAAAAATGCTACCTTTAATAAAAATACTTTGGGTAATTGCCTTCTTCAGATGAAGATACACCAAGAATTCAGAAAATGCAATTACTTGATGACCTGACTGTCTCAGCAAACAGCTAAGATAGGATTGACATGCATTAACTCAGTTTTTATTTCAAAATTTTTCTAGCTACTGAGGAAATAAAGTGCAAGATTGGAGGGAATATAGATGTTTAACATCAGTCATGGAATAGGAGGTAGGACAGAATGCCATTTATATGTAGTAAGAGATACTAAAGAGTATATGATGCTAACCAGTTATGAAAGCTTTATTATATACATTAACTATTTGTCACTTATCATTGTTCTGTTAGGTGAAAAAGATCCTTTTCCTGACTGATCAGAGTAAGTCTTACACCTAGAAGCAGGGCCCCAATTTTATCTGCATCTCATGGATGCACATGGTTGTAAGAAGCAATGCTTATTGTAGCTGGAGGTCTTGTTAAGATCAAAAGATGGAACTAGAATTAGCAGTGCATGGGCTTTGAGGAACAGAGCAACGATGATACCAAACACGGCCAATAAAAGAAACTTAACAATTTTACTCAATTTCTTTTATTTTCATAAAGCACAGCAGTCATGCTTTCCAGTTTCTATTTAGGCATGACGATACGCACATGGCATAAGTGACTTTTCAGGAAGGACTTGAAGGAGATGACAGTGGTGGCTTTAGAAACTAATTCAAGAGGTCATTCTCATGCTTGGGAAGCAGCAAGGAAAAATTGCCCTTTCAAATCTCAACAGGGCAGTGAAGGCTGATGTCACTGGCAGACCAGAAGAGATTAGAGACAACATACTCAGTGAACTGGTGATTATTTAGCCTTGCTCTGAAAATAAAGAAAATATTACCTCAAATCCTTTCACGCTATCTCCAAGAGCTTCTACAATTCCAGAGCATTCAAACCCAGGAACAAGTGGCGTCTTAGGAGGGTTGTCGATATTCCCCTGTCGCACCATCAAATCAATAAAGTTCAAACCACTGTAAAACACAGGAAAAAATAAAATCAAGACTATTAACACAGATCAAAGCAGAGGAGGAAAACTTGACCCGAATGATGGGAAAGCCAGAAAACTTCAGGGCAGCATTAAAAAGCCCTAAGAGGGACTCAGCACACATTCACATTCTTCATGCACAGAACACACTGACTTCACCCCGTGCTGTACAGGCCTCGGGCAGAAGAGCACACATCCAAGGCAACCACATCTATCACTAGCCCCAAAGCTTACAAGACTGTTAGCAGTCACATGTAGAAATTCACAAGGGGCATTTAAAAATTCAATACAGTGAAACATTATGATTGCTATGAATGTATTACCAGCTGGCAAGTAAGCAGTTCCATTTAAGAAGAACCTCAAAGCTCACACATTACAAATGTTTTGGGCCACGAGCAACCTGATGTAACTGTCCTAACCTCTGATGTGGCTCCAGGAACGAATCTCGTGTTCGTCCCAGGCAAGAGTCCAAACTTTGGCATGAACTTATTAAGCATGAGATAGGCTGTTGTTTTATAACTGTTCCTCCTGGATCACTTTTGTACAGTTTTGCAAAGGTTATTTGGGTCTTTGGAGCTTTCAGGGTTGCTACTCAGAAAAAAAAAAAAACAAACCAGGTCTTCCCTTGCAGTCTCAGTTTTGCAAAAATCTTGAAGCACCTTTGCTTTGTATGTTACATGCTATCCAATTTTATTAAGTAAAATTTTGTGGTTTTCTAGGCAGCCACAAAAAAAACCCAACCCAAAAGGGTACCATTTATCTACTCTGTGCATATACTGATCAGTGGCACAAATGCCACACATAGTTAAAACTTCTAAAACATGCTTCAGAATTAATCCATTGTTCCAAAACACAGCCCTGTATTTATTGTTAGCTGAAATCGCTGCATACTCACTCCCCCGACTCTACGAAGCTACACACACAGCCAGTCCTAGTCAGGCACAGATGCCAGTAACTGCTTGGATACCTAAAATTACTGTTGTGCACAAGTATTTATCAGATGGAGCTTTAGTCAGATACTAATCAAGACACAAACAGATTGAACAGACCCAACAAACAAAAAGACAGAGTAGACACACAGTGCAGGCACAGAGACAAGATAGCATTCATGGGACATAGGTCACTGAAGGGGAAAAAAGGAAACACCACCAAATGTAAATACTTGTAATTGTGGTGGAGGGTTTAAGAGCAACCTGAACCCACAACTTCCAGCTCTGTACAAGCAAGATTATAGACTATTTTTGAAAAACATGACTTTGACAATCTAGCTTGACAAACTCAGGAGAAAAATTAAAAATAATTTAAAAAACAAACCGCAAACAAAACCCTCAACATGCTCATACACAAAGCTCATAACATTCACCATATGGAAGGTTAGGAGGAGTTTGGCACAATTAAGTTGAGAGCTTCGAAATTACTTTGGAAAGGCCACTTCTTATCCAGTGGCTAAGATCACCTCCTACATCACCACTGTACTATTGAGAATGAAAGAGAAATTCCAAATAACAAAATGCCTGCAAAGCAGTCATCATTTGGGAAAAACAAAACAAAACAAAACAAAAACAAAGCACAAAAAAATCAAAAAGACCCACCACAAAACCACAAACACCTCACAACATACATGGTGGCAACCATTGCCTGTGTACATTAACTTCAGTGATGATCTTCTGAACACATCTTTCTACACTGTGAGCATTTTACAAGAAATTAACTTTTTCTACATTCCTGCAAGAAAAACCAGCTGGAGGCAAAACCGTGATGTGGAAACCTGTGTAAGAACACACACCCTGACACCATAACAAGCAGGTACCAAGCAGACAAATGGATATGGCAAAGACCATAGCTATTTGGTAATGACATATGATTACAAAGACGTTACTGCAGCTCTTCCTAGAAACATTCATTCCTACGAAATGACTTGTCTGACAATTTTTGAAAGGGCACATGTTCAGTTTTGCATCTAATGACATAATACTAGCAATTCAATTCTGTTCTAGTTCAATTTCTCTTTCATGTCTTCATCCTCAACAAAAGGCAGCAATATTAAATAAAATAGAGAGTTCATCTCCATTACAATGGACTTAAATACTTGATACTAGAGCAGGTGTGATAAGGAGAGAAAAAAAAACAAGGTACATGATAGCCATGTCACATATTTTTATCTTTTTAATTACTAGCTGGAACAGAGACTGTTGACCAGCATTTCTAATAACTTTCCAGAGTTTCTTCTTCATTCACTTAACCTTTAATCTCACATCCCTGTTACTCTCACATATGCATTTGTTCCCACTCTTCTCCACTTTCAAATAAGGACAGAAATAAGTTGGTTCATTTTACCTGACAAATTTGAACAAGCCTTAACAACACCAATAGACCTGAAAGCACCATTACACTGTACAGTAAAAAACTGCAGATTGTTTATTTATTTCCCGTTGAATAACCTGGAGGGCACAAAGATGGATGGCTAGTTTAGCAACTGCCTCCAAGACACCCAACCTTATCAAGTCCTTCATTGAGATTTAACCTACAGCAGACACAGAAAAAGGGAAGTTTGGCTGCACAAAACATCACAAGAAAATATGCCTCATGAAGACTGATGGTTTTATAAGAAATAAATTGTGTTTATTCTCTATCAGTACAAACCAGCACAGCCTGTTCTGGTGTGCAGCCAGAGAAGGTGACTCCTGAACTTTAAGGGTACATGCAGAGGGAGACGTGTAAATGAAAAGTGATCCAGTGACAAAAAGTGCACAATTTCTTGCAGTTGTGTGTTTTTAATCCTAAATCAAGAGCTGGATGCAAATGAAGATAGGGAAGGATATTAATTACCAAGATTAATTACCAAGATTGACATGGGGGGTTCTGCAAGAACCTTTCCATGAAGGAGCAGGGATATTGGTGTGAACTGCATAGACTGAATCACCTGTGCATCTCTGGAGGCAGAGTTTATCAAACATGGAAGTTATCTTTGAATCTGACTTTCTAAGTCTGCAATGCTCTGCCTTAACTACAATTTTGAGGATCTTGAATATTGTTTTCGATACTTGTGGTTTAGCTCTACTGTGTTTTTATTTTCTAAGCGTGGAAATTCCTGTGGATAGAAAGCTGCATCCTAGACTTCTTTCACCATCAGACCAGCAACAGTCATCTTGGCTCTCCTTGCTTTGTCCCATGCACTCAAAGATGCCCAACATCTTCCACTGCAAAATACCATTCACACTTTGGTTTGGAGAGGTGCTGCTTTTGATCTGTCTTTCTTATTTCACTGTAAGACTCCACTGAAATGAATTATGAAATTAATGAAGTACAACAGACAAAATAAGAGGACCACTGAGTTCTACATTCTTAAAATCCTTCCTCATACCTTTAAAAAAAGTGGAAAGCTTTAAAATTATCGGATGCCATGCTTTTTATTCTGAAACACCCACAGTATATGAACAAGACGGCCTTTAAGAACAAAATTGATAGCTGTCTGCTACTCTGCTATACTTAGAATTTTTTTTATTTGTTACCAGTTTTTTCAAGCGCTGTTATCTTGCAGTCAAAGAGTCAGAAGGGTCACTTCTGCCTCATTCCTCATGACGCACATGTATAGTGACACAAGGAAGAAATAATTGTAACAGAGAAAAGAAAAAATAAAGAGAGGTAATTACAGGACACCATTCCTTATTCCCACACCATATCTGAAATACCTCTTTGGTTTGTTCTAGCTACTTGTCTAATCTTCTAAACAACATGTATACTAGTGTTTTGCAGACTGCAAATTACAATACAAACAAACACAGCAATTTCAACTGCTACATCATTATCAATCAGAAATTATTTCAGGAGATATGCCGAAGCTGTGACTCAGCCTGGACATCGATGGCTGTTCCATTTCTTAGTCACTGAATGAGGCTAACACATGACTCATCTCAGCTGACACATTTTCAATTGGATCATTGATATTCCAGACTTTCAAAGGAATTATTCATCTGGTTTAGTGTGAATAGCAAAATATCCTCTATCTCCTCCATTTATAGTACAATACTACAAAATACATACGATTCACCTGGTTTCATCCCCCAGTGACTGCAGAGACCACACAGAACTTGCAGTTTTTTCTGATATTCACTATTTATCACGCATGCACACAGTCTTTTTAAATTAAAGATTTTCTCCACAAATCGACAGAGAAAAATAATCATCATCTATAATGATAGCCAACTGCAAGACTGATTCAACTAAAACCATTATTTGTCATCAATGTGTCTTATAGAGCAGCCCATTTTGGCCTGTTCAGCACCGCATGCATTTATATGTGCGTACCACACTGGGCATTCTTCTCACTCTGTCTCCCAGGCTAGACCATGAGTCCATCATCATCCTGATCAATCTTCTGTATTTACAGACCCAGGTCAAGAAGATCGGCAAATTGATTTTGCCTTGTTTGGAAGCACACTTGTGTAACCTGATCACCTTTCAGCCCTACGGCCACTTCCAGCCAGGAATGACGAGCAGACGCTACACAGCCCACAGGTTCCTCTGGCTTGAGGGGAAGCTTCCAAAACACACACAGGATTGTGCAACCTGGCAGTAACTGTGAAGCAGCAGAGTGGGTCTACTGATGTTAAACAGCAAGCGTGCAACTCGCACAGCTCACTAGTGATAATGCAACCCTGGAAGGCAACTGCAGTTGTAGCAGAGCTGAATATTTCTATTTTACAGCCAAGTGTTCTTTTGCAGGTAACTTGCTATATGTGATATACACTTATCTACTGCTTTGATGAAAGCGGAATACATACAGGTACTGGAGAGTGCTGTAAACCCCTCAAGCATTTAATGGAGTATGTCCATGTGCTCAGAACATTTTAAGTTTTGCATGTTAACTTTTGTTAACTCAATGGCTGAAGAAAAGAAAAAAAAAAAGAACCTCTGAGCAAACAACACAGCCAACTCTCAAATAGCATTACAGCCCTGCTTGATAGCAAAATGAGCCATCCAGCAGCTACTATGCTACCATTATTTCTTATATTCACCTAGCATGGAATTCCTTGCATTTCCCATTGTGACTAGTACAGGAAAAAAAAAAAAAAAGAGAAAATGAAAAAAATCTCATCCCTCCATCTATTAGTCCTTATTCAGATTGATGGATATCACCTTTTTTCACAGGCAACACCTTGGGGTGGGGGGAGGAAATACTCGCATAGGTCACAAACCTCACGTTCCCCATTAAGTACAGGCTGGGGAGCCCAGAGTCTGAACAGGCCAAGACATTCAGCTACACTAACCTACAGGGATGTTCCCAGACCTGAGGCCCATCCACTGGATACATCGTTCAAAAGAAGCTCACCGCCCCATACCAGTGTAACTGTTAACGCAAGTTACTTCTAAAATAAACAACTTGGCCTTCACCTTGGAGTTTATCTTCTGGAAGCACCATGTTCTCACACAGCAGAAGAGGACAACAAAAAATAAACACCAGGCAAAACTAATTCGGTCATTGGTACACATCAAGTTGTGTAATAAGAGCCTAATGTTGCTTCCATCACTTAAAAAAATAATAATCCTATTTTCCTGAATCACTGAGAACCAGCTATCTAGGAAGAACCGTCTGCTCCAGCTGTCTGGGGAAAAGAAAAAATTGTCTTCTAGGAAAGCTCATTTCAGGATGCTCCCAGACTGCTAGCCACTCATCAACTGGGCACAGGAACCAAACACTGGGAACTGATCCTCAGCTCCAGCTACGCTGCCACACCAGCTCCGAAGAAAAACGATGACGATTGAAGTGATTCCCGAGAGAAAAGTAACAGCCAGCGGGAGAGGGGAAGGGAACAGGTGCTGAGCACACACACAGCAGCATCCACATCTCTCAGACACAAAACAACAAAACCCTGAGCACAGTTGCCCAGTTTTTCCCCCGTTTCTCCCTGCCGGTACTATGAAAACCAACGACAGTGTTTCCCCCCACAGCTGCCGCTGCCAGCGCGCCAACCCCCGCTTCCCCCCCTGCGCCGCGTCCCAGGTGACCCGGGGGTCGCAGGTGCTGCCGGGGGGCACAGGCGGGACCGGGCAGCGGGACCGGCACGGCAGGGGGCCGGGGGAAGCCACAGGTGAGGGAACTTCGTGCAGCAGCTGCCCCGGGGCAGCGTGAGGGGAGGCTGCGGGGCTCACACCCGCTCCCCGGACCTCCAGCAGCCTCCGCCCGGACACCCGTCCCCCTCCGAGCCAAGCCCCCGGCCGGCCGCCCGCCTGAGGGGAGACCCCGGCCCCCCAGCCGCCCCCCGAGGGAAGGGGAGGGCGAGAGGCGATACTAGACCAGGCTTTGACGCGGATCTTCAGTTCCCCCTCCTGCGGCTCCGGCATGGCTTTCTTGGACACGCGGAGCTTGTTGAGCCCCCCGAAGGCGGACAGCACCACGGCTCTCATCTCCTTCGTGTCCCCAGCCCGCAGGCTGCCGGCGGCGCTGCCCTCGGCAGCTTCCTTGCCGCCCTCCTTCTCGATCATCTGCTCCGTCTCCTCCGCTCGCTGCGCTCCCTCCTTGGCCATGGCGGGGCTGCGGCGCGGCTCCCGCCGGCTGCTCCTGTGCGAGGCGCGGTGCCGCCGTGTGGAATGGCCGCGAGCGCGGAGCGGCACGGCGCTGGCTCGGTCCGCCCGCGCCGCAATGCACCGACTAGCTGCGCAGCGCCATCCGCCGCCCCGCCGCGCCGGCAGACGGCCCCGCGGCGCCCCCCGCGGGTCCCCGCTCCTCGCCCGGCCGCCGGAGCGGGGGAAGGTTCCACTGGCGTCGTGAAGGGAGCGCCCGGTGCTGAAAATGGCACCTGGCGGCCGGGCGGGGCGGGCGTGCCCCTGAGGCGTGAGGGGCTGCCGGGGCTGGGGCCGCCCGGCCCCCGGAGATGGCTCTTCTCCTCACGGCTCCTCTCCTCACGGCCTGAGCCCGCGGACGGGAGTGAAGCACCCGGAGCCACAGGTAGGAGCCCGCAGCCTCTCGCCCTCCTCCCCCCCGAGCAGGGGCCCGGTGCTGGAGGTGACACCACACCCCCGCGAGGCAAAGCCCAGATATCCCCCCAACACTTTCATCTCAGGTCCGAGCACAGCCCGAAGCCCCGGAGGAGCTTGGTGTGCAAGCTGGGGACAGGTGAAGGGTTGTCCCATGGGACTGGCCTCCCTCTAGCATCCTTGTCCCCTCTGGGCCACACACCTCATGGCATCCTGGCCTCAATCTCAAGGTGCCCAGGTCCTGATCATCGCTGGGGAGCCGGGTGTGCAGAGCCACCCCTTACCCATTGCTGGTCCCGAAGCTGCTCTTAGGGCCAACGAAGTGAACACTCGTGGCATCAGGAGAATCCCACAGACAGGCAGTCACCTCACCTCTGACACATGCGCTTGCAAGCAAGAGACCCAAGCCTGAAACTCTGCTGTAACAAACCCTTCAAGCCTTTATACAGCAGTTCTGTTCCTGATGGTCAACGCTGGTGTTTGCTGGAGCAAATCCTTCAACATGAGCACAGGGTGGGCTGTGCTGGCGCTTCCTGGGCCTGGCCTGGTTTGGGGCCCCGAAAGCATCTCAGCCACCAGCCCCTTTGCTCTGTGCTCACGAGGGTGGGTGCCTGCAGCTTCCCCTATAGCAGCCGAGTGTGGATTTTGGGGGATGGCTAGGTGTGGTTCCATGGGTGTCTAAATTTTGTTTGTTGAGTTCACTATTAGTTGCCTGCATCAGTTTGTTGGTGGCCCCTCGGTCTGAATAAATCCACTTCTTACGTGCCTAAAATCGTGCATGTATTTATGGAGTTTCAAAATTCATTTCAGTGTGCTGTGTGTGCAGCAAGCACTCCCGCAGACCTCTTTGTGGACACAGTTCTTCCATCAACCCCCTGGCAGCAACTGACTTCTTGAGAAGCTTCAGGAGCTTTCTGACTTGTGGTAGGGATTATCACCATCATCTCTTTGGGCTGTGGGTTTGTTGCAGTCCAAGTTCATCAATATTCCTTAATTTCACGATGTGCATTTATTTCATCTTGCATTATGTATCAGAAAACTTGGAAATGTTTTAGCTATAATGAGTAATGGGGCAAAACATTCTCATTCATGTTGACAAACAAAGTGAGATTGTGGAGGAAGGGGTAGAGTTTTCGTATTTCTTAGTATGTAACACTTTGGGGTTTTTTTCTGTCGAGTCTGTAAAAAGTTTTCAGACAAAGTGTTTTTTAGAGTCTATTTCTGAGAACTTGTCATCTAAGCCTGTCATAAATGAAGCAGTACATACATGCTAGGAGCAAAGAAGAAGGAGTACTAGCCACAGGGAAGGTTCACTAGCTTCATTATCTCAAGAAGTTCAAACAGATTTTATCAAAAGTGAAGTCTGATGCCTCAAACACCTCATGTTGTCCTTAAGATATGTTTTGGACAAAGATTCAAACCCAGCTCATTAACACCATCGAGAATTTTCTATGTGATGTATTAAATTGGTGCTGTCAGCTTCATTCTAAATAACAGCTTGCGGAGGGATCTAACCATTTTAAAGGTCAGGAAACCTTTTTCCTCCTTTGCACCCCTGGTAATACTGTGAATATTCCCTTCCCTGTTCCCTGTACTTGGCTAATTCAGTGCTGCGATAGGGAATACAAAGTTCTGTCACTTTAGATCTGTCCATTTGAATGCATGGCCAGGCGGGCAGCTGCTGAATCAAGAATAACATGCCTTTGACTTCAAATGATTCACTCAGCTAGCATCTTATTACAGTTCTAACTCAGATGGATGGTAAAGTGCAGAATAACTGGGGAAAGTAGAACAGGTACCATATGTCAACTCAGTGACATCCAGAATAATGAAGAGGCCATGGGGCAGCTCACTCGCATCCCTCCAGCAGTCTGAAACATCCAGAGGAGTGAATCTGGACCTTTAGACTGCTTTTGTTTTGCATTGGTTTGTCTGCTACTATAGTCCTGTTTTGTACTGGTGACTTGTGAGTTTGCTGATTGACCCTACCCGTAAGGATTTAAAGCTATTCCTCCTTCATCCTGAACCTAAAGTCGTTTATTGTAAGTGATTTAACCATGTACTGTTTGCAAGTCAAAATGATTAAAGGATGGCTGTTTTGTAGAAACATACTGTCTGGCTTATGGCAGAACCAGTACTTGCACACATCAGTTGTGGCAACCGAGGTAACCTGTAGCAGATACTTTTGCATAATCCTGATTCCATTATTTTGATTTAATTCATAACCACTTCTCTGAGAATATTAGATGAGGCAGTACAGAAGCTTGCACTAATATGTAAAAGCAAGATTTATTCTGGCAATTGACTGTAAATTTAACCACTCTGTAGTGGGATGGCCATTCATAACACTTAAGACTTCAATAAAAATGTTCTAATGGTGGCATTCCGTTGACTTCAGTGTCCAGTGGATTAGACCTGTAAAAGTGAGAATATAGGACTCGATTTGATGGGTGTATTTGAGCAGTGACAATATTAATGAACACACTGCAAGGGATGAACAAAAGGGAATTGAGTTCTTTGATCACCATCTTTATCTGCTGGTCAGCTTGTTGTAATCTATTCTTTGCAATAGTGTTTTTTAAAAATGCTATCTAGAAAAGAGGGGAAATGGAACAGTGTATTTGTGGATAAATGCTGGCAGTTACAGTCAAGTCTTCTTAATTCAGATCCTTTATTTTCAGAACATAATAATTCGACTGTAATGGCAGCAACTATAAACATCAGTATATGATCAGCCTTCTTCTCAGCACAAACCCCAAACACAGCCTCTTACTAGCTTCTATAAAGAAGTTAACTCTGTCCCTGCTGAAACCAGGACACCAAAGCAAACCAAACAACCCTTGGACCTTTGTGGAATAGAACTATCCTATATTAGATACCTATTATGTACTTTGTATCAGTTTTTTTTTGGAAGAAGAACAATGAGGTTTGTGTTCAAGAAGGACTTGGTGTCATTGCATCAGTTTTCCTGCTTAGCAGGAACAGCATTTAAGACCCTGAATAATGGCAAACCACTTCGTTCAAAGGGAGTAAGGCATAAAAGGCAAAACCAAGCCCTCAGTTAGAATGAATAATATTGCATTTTTTTGCCTCAGTAGTATTCTCTGGGGCATAAATCACATTTTGTCTTGAAGAATAAAGTATTTAAAATATTTTTAAACTAAATGATGCATTTTTCTAATAGTTATAAATAACATTAGTAAAATCATGTTGATATATGTTCGAGTTGCTTTAATGCATAAACAGGGCAGTTTTTAATATGTTGTGTTCCAAAAGATTGTTTTCTTTACAATCTCCTGTTATAAAATTCTGTTTAGTGCAGGGACAGAAAACAAATCCTCATGACTCTCTTAACTTCTCAATCTTATTCAACATCTTCTCCCTGCAGCTTTGTGTGCTATAAGACATCCATATATTGCTTGACAGAAGATGCATCTTACATATTATGTTTTGAGAGCATGTTCAGAATAACTATTTCAGCTGTGGTTATAACCTATGGTCCACAACATCTCTTATCCATAAGAAAATGGTCTTAGAGACTTCCCCCTCGACCCCCCCACCCCCCGGTATCTGTGTGTAGAATGTGTTAACAAAGAAAGAAATTTCCAAAGGAATCTCCAAGAGCATAAAATGCTAGATTTATTTGTCTGGATTTTTTTTTTAAATGAGGGAGACCTCTATTTCCTAAGGTTAATTCACACTGAGGTAATTGTATTTTTTTATTCTTAGCCAGGGGCTTTCTCTTACTGGTGGAGCTACATATGAATCATAGAAGCAATGAAGCAATTCTCTGTTCATAGCCGCTGAAAAGAACTGTACGTATCCCTACACTAGAGAGAAGCAGTTTAAAGCTCCTCAGAATCCTTAGGAGTAATGAAAATATGTTGCATTTTAAATTAAAGAGGAAAAGAAATCAATGTATTCACACAGGATTTGGCAAGGCCACATATGCCAATAGGACTTATCCTGTTGACTGCTCAGTTATTGTATTCCTTCATTATTTTACCATTTGTTGTGTACGGAAATGGTGCTCAGATCAGTCAGTGATGGGTACAATAGAAACTGTATAAAGGGATTACATTACTGTTGATCAAGAAATAATATAACTTAAGACAATTTAAATAGGTAGTGGAATCTTTGCATCATGGTGATGATATTCATCAAAAAAACACAGACAGACTAAAATAATCCCTTTTAACAAAGCTTCATTTGTATCTTTATTTTTAGAGCCATATTATCCATTTGTTTGGCTAACTGAATACATGGTATAATGAAAAAATACTGTTCAGTATTTTCGCTTGCTGTCTGTACACTCTAACACTTCTGTTGTGTTTTCTGAAAGCTCTGAGTATTTTTTACACTGAAAAAAATACTATTACATTATTTTTTATACTAAAATTGAAGCTGTATGTTTCCTTCTTGGACACAACTCAGAAATGAAGAAAAAAGGGGCAGAAAACAATTACAGAGATGGATAGTAGATCGCAATGAGCAAAGTTACAGGAGATGAATACATTAGTACTGTCATTGCTGGAAAGTGTCACTCAAGACATAAGCACACTGGCTACACTGTCCCAACTCCATAATTTCAACTCTTTATGTTTCCCTCTTTGTAAAGCAGAGGTCAATCGTGTTTTACTCCGTACGAATAATGACGAGTAACACACATGTAGAGTTCACCTGTAGCACTGTGCAAGCACGAAGTACCCTTGGACTTTTTTAGGATGTTACAATGCCATCCCTGAATTCCAGCAGGTTCAAGATATTATTCATATCTTGCTCTTTAAGCTAATTAATAGCAAAAGTAAAAAACATTGCACACGTTAAATCTCCTGTTGAAATGTGGTCAGTAACAGGACTCTTCTAGATCTGGGGATGCACACAATGCTTTATGTACTTATTCATTCTGTGTGACTCCAAGCATTGAGAAAAGCTAATCCCACTTGACATTTTGACTCAATTTGGTCTCAGTAATTGTGGATCCAGAGTAACGTGTTAGCAGCTTGTGAAAAAATGTCTCTGAACTTTACAACAGAGCTGAAGTGTACAGAAGAATGAGAATTCAATGAATACTGAGAATAAGTATATATCCAGTTGTTGTCCACTCTTACAATACCGTGTATGATATCATCAGGAATGTGATGAACATCATCTGTGAATGCTATTTTCCAGACTTACTACATCTAATAATGAATTGCATTCTTGATCGAAGTTGCTTTCTACAAAGCCTTCTACTTCTTGATCAAAGTTGTCTTCTACCTTTCTGTGGCTCTTGTTTTTCTTCTCATTAATTATTTATTTGTATAATACAGGTAGCTCCTGAATCTGCTGAAAGAAACAACTGATCTTTTAGGTTTGCTAAGCTGAGCTCTGTTTTGTGTATTTCTGAAGTTGCAGTCCAACAGCATGCAACATCAAGGTTGCTGCTCTGGAAGCCGTGATGCTTCTAGCTTGAATTTGAATTTGAAGGGATGATACTAATTTACAGCTCTTGTGAGAGCTCTGTCACAGCACAGAATTTCCATAGGACTTACAATACAAAGAACTCTCTTTTTCCCCCACAAACTCTTGATGCAGCTTTCAGTACCACTTTGGTTGTGCTCTCTGAGATGGGCCTTTTGAAGAAAGGAACAGGATGCTCTTCAGCATAATTGTGTTTTCCATGGACTGGTTTATCATGGTCTGTTAAGGGTCTCTTTTCCTCGGTTCCATAGCTAGTTACGGCTTTCCAAATCATTGATTTTAATAAACCCACTGAGCATGCTGCTGTATTCTCTTCTACTCTCTCTCCCGAGGAATAAAAATACTCATAACAAAAACCATAAATGCCAGCTTATTAGGAGATTTGTTTACTCTGAGCACTCTTAAGATGCTAATGGAACTGTTCATTACAAAGCTGTGAGGTTAGATCTCACTGGGGCTGGCAGAAACAGGGATTTTCACTGAATAAAAGCATGTGAGTTTGCAGACAAGGTTTAGAATTCTTTTTTTGTTGGGATGGAGTTAATTTTCTTCACAGCAGCTCGTATGATGCTGTGTTTTGGATTTGTGACCGCAACAGTGCTGATAACACACCAATGTTTTTGCTGTTGCGGAGCGCTGCTTACCCAGCGTCAAGGCCTCCTCCGTTTCTCACACTGGCCCAGCAGCACGTCGGCTGGGGGTGCACAAGAGGCTGGGAGGGGGCACAACCGGGACAGCTGACCCCAGCTGATGGAAGTGGCGTCCAATACCATATGACATTCTGCAGAGCAATAAAAGCTGGGGGAAAGAAGGAGGGAGAGGGGACATTTGGGGTTATGGCTGAGGCCCTGCTTTCCTGAAAATGGCTAAACATCTGCCCGCCAGGGAAGTAGTAAATAAATCCCTTATTTTGCCTTGCTTGCACACCAGGCTTTGCTTCACTTATTAATCAGTCTTTATCTCAACCCACGAGTTTTCTCAGTTTTCCCTTCCAAATTTCTCCCCCATCCCACTGCAGGGGAGAGAGCGAGCATCTGTGTGGTACTTATCTGTCTGGCAGAGTTAACTCACAATATGACCAAAAAGATAGATGTCTTCTTTTTATAGTGATTTTAACAGGTAAACTGATAAATTAGGAAACAGGCCTGAAAAATTTAAATGCCCTTTCCACCTGGGGAAGTAGTTCCTTAGACTCCAGTTAATCACATGAAGTACTTTAGGTAAGCTTGTACCATTGATAACGGCACCGTATTTGTAACAGCACTAGAGTGAGTGTTCTGGTTTTGTGACTGGTTTATTGCATCTGTGGCTGTATTTCACAGTACTGGAAGATAACTGAAGAACAAGTACTGTAGTCTGAAATGGGGACTGTTTGCTGACACCAGGGTTACTACAGAAGAGGACTGACTGTGCCATTCTATTTCTTAGGGGCTTTGAAGAAGCACTGGTTTAATTTCCAATGTGCTTTTCAATTGTAATCAGCTAAATGTTAGAGAAAGGTGATTTCTGGACACAAAATTAATGTTAACCTTGCATAGCAAAATTTCACAGTTGCAACCGAGACAAGTGACTTCCTCAGTGCTCCAGTCTTTAGAGAAATCAGATCTGGTCCAATAGACTCCACTGTTCGTAAGTGCATTTGGAACTTCAGGGGGAAAAAAAGTCAGGAGTTGAGAGTCCATCCATTTTTCTCACACTTCTTTCACAGTTATTAAGTCTGTGTGGTAACAGACATCTTAGTAGCAGGGTAGGACATGGTGCAGACTCAAGGTGCACAACATCTTATTGCGTAGGGGAAGCGTTTGTATTTTTCTCCCTGTAGAAATATTTTTCTCCTCTCCATCTGCAGATGGATTCTAATTTTGATAACTTGTGAACTATGAGGAATAAGTATTCATAGAAAGTATTGAAACATGAATTACTGAACTTGGCCGCAGTGGACGTTAGACCTTGAAGTCCCAGCTAAAGGGTCAAAGTGGGAACTGCTTACTACCATGATGTAACTGCATTGCATGATTGTGATTGCTATACTTTTCAAACATTTCTCTTTTTGAGACACTGTTAAAAGGCTTTGAAGTCCTGACAAAATGATCTTTTATGTAGAAGCTTTAGACCATACCAGCTATCGCCCTGTATGACCTCACAGAGTTAGATATCCATGTAAACAATTACTTGCTTGATCTTTGGTCCAGTCTAAGGAAAACTGCAAGAAAATTTGGGCACTCTGGGTAAATCTTTTCCTTTCAGGGTAATGTGGAAGGGCCACAACTACTTCCTGCGCATGCAGTTTGATTTGCCCTCACTTTGAGATAATTTTATATCTAAAGTCTAGCTGGTCGATATATCAGATGATTTAAAATTGGAAACCACTTTAGGTAAGAGTTGGGAATGCAGCCAAGAGTCACTTTGTGAAATCACAGTACCAGGTGGACATCTGCCTTACTTGTTCAAGAAATAATCTAAAATGCAGTCTACATCTGCAGTTGAAAATAAAAGTCAAGAAGGGCTAACATGGAGAGTGAAGTCAGGACAAAGGAAATCAAGATTTCTAGTGAAATGGGTATTTTGCACTATACAAATAGAAAAGCTCTTCCTTGCTTTTGTTGCATAAGAAAAATAAACAGAAACATTTCTGCTTGATATTTTAACCATGAGCTAAGCAATGTCCTCTCATGGCAGATAACCAGCCAGCATCTGTTTTTAAATGTGGAGATGCTGACTAGTACCTGGAATCTCAGGTAGAGGAGAAGGCAGATTGTATTACTAAATCAGATACAAATACCAAGAATATCTCGGTTAAGCTGCAGCATCAGGATTACTTTTGCTGAATGTCACCCAAGTTTCCTTAGAGACCTTGAAATCAATGGGATTGTCAGGCATGTGTAGCCCCAAAAGACTGTGAAAAAAGGAATTTTTCCAATAAGAGGCCAGACCTCTAGTCACCTTGAAGTCACCTTAGTAGGAAGATGGAAGAGGCCTAAATGACTCCAAAGTCTTTAACTGAAGGGTTAAATTTCTCCAGTTTAGAAAAGATAAAGCTACTGTTGGTTAATCAAGGTAAAAGAGGAGCAAGAACCTATCCACAGTGATTAGCTAGGTTGAGAAAAGATGAACAGTGCTCCAGAAAGTCAGCATTGTAGGATTTTTCTCCTATTGCAATAAATTTTAATGGGGGGGGGGGGGGGGGG
>VZTO01023025.1:24143-74085 GCA_013400615.1 Syrrhaptes paradoxus | reverse complement strand
GGAGGGGGGAGTGGGTGTTGAACTTGCTGAACTTTGAGAAAGAAGTGTGGGTAGGAACACGAAGGAATGAAGAGAGAAGGCAGTGCCCTAGAGACACACCTGAGCAAAAGAATCTGGTATCATTTCATGGGAAGCAAACACATCAAAAGAGAAATCCATGTGAAGCGGTTCAAAAAAGGTTTGTGAGTTACTTTTGAAAATGTATGTCCTATCCAAACAAAACACCCCTTTCAGACAGGCAAGAAATCTTTTAAGTAGCAGGATGAGTGTTTAGTGGTCTGAGGTACTGCGGGCGAGAACTGTCAGGGACACAGAACAATACTTCCTTTAGTGATGCTCCAGCTTCATGGCTATGGAGACTGACCTCTGCAGGAGACTTCAAAAGTTATGCAGAAACAATTGAGCAGAACACCTATCAGCAAGATTCCTGGATGACCAGGCAGCCGTGAATTTTGTGACCAAAGCCCTCCTCAAATAAAAATACAGAGCCAAGTCATGTCAAATTTTGGAAGGAACTGTCAAGAATTGTAGCAAAGATTCTGATGGACAGTTACAGTGATCACAGCTCGTGTTGCTGGTGAGCAATATCAGAAATGGAACAAGTGAAGTTAAAAGGGAAGAGGCCATTTTAATCCTTGAAATAAGAGGCAATTAAGAGGCCTTTAATTGGGAAACCATGACATAAACATGTCAATGTTGAAAACAGTGACAGTAAATTAGCCCCATCATACAGTATTGCTGTGCGAGAAGCAGAATGCCCCCAGAAGGAGTAGGTTCCTGCCAGGCTCTGATTTTTCTGCTCGAGCACTTCAGCCAGGAGCTGGATTTCCTTGCCAGAATGGAGGTCAGCAGATTCCTTCATCAGGAAAAAACTATTCTGAGAGGGTTTGTCCAGCCTAATAGCAGCATATCCTTATCCTGACCATACATGCTCCTTGACAGAATTACAGGATACTCTTAGTGATACATCCTGATAGTAACTCCCCTTTATCATTGCTCTCTCCTTTGAATTGTGCCATCTAAGAAGGAAGTGCTTGTGCAGTAGATCTTGTAATGCACCATCCGGCGTGTTCATGACCCCTGTATTGCAACCTACACAATGTGCATATGCTGGTAACCAGTGACAGAGCTTAAAACAACCCCTACATCACAACTTGCAATCCTCTTCTTATTGATTTATGCCTGTGATCGATGTCATGCCTTGCTGAGTTACTTCCTATCATCTGAGCTGCTCTAATTTGTACTAGGACAGGGATATTCCAGTTGCACTTTGTTCAGTGGTAAGCATTATCACAACGAATCCTAGCTCCCTCTAAATGAAACAATAGTCACTTCATGTGAAAAATGATACTATTTTTTTCTTGACTCAAATTTAAACTGCTCTAGTTTTTCCTCATGTTACAGTGTTCTTAACATTGAGCAGTCAGTCATCTACATTATATACTCAGAGGCTCTCTGAGCATCATCAGTCTCTTACAATTCTTTGTTGGCTTATTTTGTAGGTTCTGAACAACTCTCCGTTGTTTCATATTTTATGGGGTAAAGATGAAATGCCAGCTCTCCTGGATGAGCCAGAAGAATGCTTTCAGCCTGAAGATGAACTCACTAAAATTAAGCTGTGGTGACCTACTATTAACAAGTAAGTCTTTTTTTTCACCATTAAAACTACATTCTTTAACGCTACTCTAAGTACAAAGTTTGCTGATTTTGATGGGAAGTATAATGGTCTGTGTAGAGTCAATTGGTGTAAATGACAACCTATACACTGTAGCAGTTTAGATGAAGTAGTTGTCATGACAACTCAATTAACCAAGTAAACATATCTGTGTGCAGCAGCAGCTCATGTCCTCTGCCATCATCTTTACCTCAGCACAAAGCATTTTGAGTATACGTACAAATGAATCTGTCCTTTGCCTCTCCTCCCCTCTCAACCAGGCAATGATGAAAATGCAGCACCACGCAGTACTGCTCACTTCTCCTGAGCACCTCAACAGGAATTGTTATAGGAGTGTAGCTGCTTCTGACAGTGCGGAAATCCAGGTCAAGTGATTGTCATCTTCCTATTCTTCCCACTCCTCCCCATTGTCTCCTGGAGGTTGGCTGATTAGGTCACATTCCCAGAACTGGCTTCTAGTTCTACTGTAATTAAAAGAAAAAAAGGACAGTTTGTGGATAAATAAACTAACTGCTTGCCAATAAAATCTGTTTTTACATAAAGAACTATCACAATCAAATATTACTGCCAGCCTGAGGCTGTGTTTAAATCAGCAGGTTCTGGTAATGGATGCTCTTACAGAAATACGTAGCGTAGCAACTTAAGTTACTCAGCTCCACTCACCAAAGATCTGTGGTCTCTGGAATAATTGACATTTCTAAGTGAATGGTTAGGTAACAATTAAGTTTTAATTGCCTTCACTATAATAGAAATGTAATGTCACTTCGTAAAGGAATAACTGTTCCAACATGTCCCTCAAAACTCAAAGCACCAAGGAAAAGGACATATTAAAAAGAAGGGTTCTGTATTAGAAAGTTATTGAGGTTACTGCAGGTTGAGGCCCTCAATACAAGATAAAGAAGAGATAACAGCCACCTGCAATCATCTAGCACCAATGGCTTTTTTAATGTTTGTATTCATCTATTTTCATGTTCTGTCTTTTGCCTATTGTATATTCATCTGTCAGAAAATATTATTGTGAGGAACTTAACAATAACAGTAAATAGAGCCCAGCTAAGTAAGGCAAAAACCAGAAGGAAGACGGATGAGACAGAACAAAACAAAGCACGAAAGTACCTAGTCTTAACAGAGCACCTTATGAGACTTTAACTGTTAGCATCAGCATTATTTTCATCCCTGTCACATCCTGGTAGTGCCCAGACTGATTTTTAATCCTGAAAGAAGCATCAGATCTATGACAAAGTCCTATTTAGCCCAGGGAAATGTTCAGTCAAACCACATTTGAATTTTAAGAAGATACTTAAGTGGCCCTTGTCTGGTTTGCATTATTCTGTGCAGAACAGTTTACAGTGAGGTGAATTTTGTCCAGTATTGAGTCTGATAGGATAGTGGAAATGTTAAAGAATCAAATATAGGATCTCATTCAGGAAAGCATTTAAGCCCCTGACTTTTGTCCTTCTTGGCTTTGGTGTTTTTCTAATGGGATATAAGTTCATGCCTAAAATGAAACACTAATTTATTTTAAGAGACTTTTGTCTGCCTCAAGTCCCTGGTGATTCAGCTAGTCAAGTTTTAAACAGGGTGCCTTTGTGAGTTTACTTCGCATCACTTTAATTGTAATTTTTTAAAAGTTAGAAAGAGGAAATAATTCTACCTTTAATATTTTAGCTGCTTTAAAAACACATAGATAGAGAATAAGTACCAATGCCTTCCTCAAAACCCCAGAAACAATCATCCCCAAAACACCAAATAAAGCTTAAATAGTGTATTCTCAAAAGATAATATTTCTGGATCACATTTCTGGGCTGTCAGGTTCAAGCAGAGAATGATGGATGAACTAAGTCAGCATTTACTTAAGATACAGCCCTCACTTTGGGAGAGTAGACATATGTTATGACTGTTTTTGAGGTGCATCATCCCATTGTACTACTGTAAAAGCTTGAAGCTTAAGGATTCAGAGTCTGTTGTTCTCAGGCACATATACCTGAAAGTCAATAGAAAGTGACAAATTGAAGGAATTCAGTCCAGAGAAGGTTTAATTATATAGAGTGGAAATAAAAGACTGATGATTATTCTGAAGAATTGCAGAAGTGTTATAAGAAATTGTGAAAAGGATTAGTTTTGCTGCCCAGGCTGGTGTGAGGGAATTGGATGTTCCTCTGCTTTGTCAGCCTCTGCAAGGTAGCCCAGGACTCCGAGTCCCTGCTGGCTGAACGGCACTGACTTCTGTGCGAGTGTGAAAGGACCCACGCTGACCGGAGGACGTTGGGATTACCAATTCAGTAAGAGCTCTGGAGCTCTTTATCTCATCAGTCTCGTTGAAAGCAAGGAAAAGTTCTTCAAGCTTTTGAACAAAGCACATTTTTGTATTAAAAAAAAAGCTAGAATGTACCATGTGGGCTTTTCTAGTGGACAGCTCCACACAGTAGGCAAATCATCAGTATCTCTGGAACTGCACTAATTTCCACCAGCTGCAGATCTGACTCACAGTGCCTGAATGGGACTGAAATGTCTTTATATCCTGAGCTCTGCAATACATCTCCAGGAACCATATGACTGCACACCACACAAAATTGTGAACCATCTGTCTGTCCTGCTTAATAAGCCTTAATGTTTAATAAGTAAATGAAATATTTAATATTTAGAGAAATCAGGCTGCAGGCTGCAGAGTTGCCAAGTGCCAAATGGACAACGGAACACAGACAGCTGCATTTCTGCCTCTGTGGATGTAACTGAGGAAATCCTCTGATGCCAGACGCTTTCTGAAATTAAATGTTTCTTAAGGAGCAAGCTTCAAGTGCAGAAGGATGCTTATATCTTAAGTGGGGCTTCTGGACATAGATATAGATATTAATAAATAGGACCAACAGTTCAAAAAACTAAGAAACTTTTTTCCCCTCTTTTTGTTCCCATTCACCATCCTCCATCCTTCCCTGCTTCTCTCTTTGAATTCTAAATTCACTTCTTTTTCTCCATGTTACACTCACAACATAAACTGGTAAAAATGCTAACCTAAAACCTTTCAGCTTGGACATCTGTGGATAACCAGTTCAGATATAAAAGACACAACTTGGAGGATGTCAAAAGAATTTCCTTACTGACAGTTAAGACTCAAGGATGTATCTAAATGCAGCCTATCAGCAATCTTAGATACCAGCCCCCATCTGGGCTATCTGTAAAGAATCTATCAAACTTTTTTTCTTTACTGGAGCATCAATTTTGACTGATGCTCTTCAATACAGAGCAATGTTTTCTGTAGTATGTAAATTAGTGTTGTAACCAGTTATCTGCAGTCAAAGCTAGAGCAAGTACCACAGCAAATTCTAATGATTAAAATCAGTATTATAGATTTAAATAACAGGAATATATTCGGAAGACAGTTCTCAAAGCAAAAAGATTTTTTCCTTCTACTTCAGAGAAATATTTTTCCTATCAGAGTGCTCTTTCTTGTTCTTTTCTAGGACTTTAAAAACCCAATTATCAATTTTTATGGCTTCACTGAACATCCATATAATAGACTAGTCAGACAGACTGGACGAGGCAGGCTATGGATATTTGAGATCTGCTCGTCATTCAGCCTTGAAGACAAGCATGAATCCAGGCTTATAGTGTGTCTTCATGTTGCTCAGCCACTGTCAGTCAGTCTGTCAGTGTGAATGGATCACAAGAACATTCAAATTATTTAGTAAACCCGTTGTTCCAGATGTTGAGCAAGACAGAAAGTTATATGTGGTCAGTTGTGTGAGGTGGAGCAGATAAACGAATACAGGCACATTTTAAATAGCTATAAATCCCGTTGTTTGGGTAACCCTGTGTCCAGCAGCCCCACAGAACACAGCCCGTCCGAGGTACTTGCAGCCGCTTGCTCCCTGCGGGTTACCCGTGCTGGCCCGGGCTGAGCCAGGCTTGCTCTGAGGCACCGGGGAGGTGCCCCCTCTCGTGGCGGTATGCTGAGGCGCTGGCTGCTCGTCCCTGCTTTCCTCCAGGCACACATCACTTCCTTGGCATTAGGCTTTTCTCCTCCTTGGAAGGGAGATCTAGCCCCTGCTAGAGCAACCCCTTGATGTTTTCCCTCACCAGATAGATCCTGTTTCTTAATCACAGAACTCTTGTGCTCTTACATTCATATAATCTCATTTTTTTTCTCAGTCTTTTTTTATGGCCTTCTAGAGCTCTGTCCAGGTTAACAGGCTCTCACAGATACAAAGGTCTCAATCAGATCAGCTGCCTTTCAGACCTTTTCAGCCTGATGATTGTAGAGAACGTGCTCCATCCACTGCACACACGTTTTTTCTTTTCCTCAAATAAGGAGCAATTTGATACCAGGTATATAACATCAATGTCATTTCTGTTAACAATATTCAGTTTTACAAGCATTGTTAGACCTTCATTTACATCTGTTATTAATTCATAAGTTACTGCATTTCTAATTTAACGGTTAATAACTGAAATCCACAAATAATGCTTTCTGTATGACTTCCATTTTTAGCAAAGAAACCTGGCAGTGAACTATAGCACTCCCATTTTATTCAGTCTGTTTCCCATAAATATCTGCGAATCAGTACTGCAGATGATCTAAAAGGAAGTTGCTTTTAGATTTAGAATTACACCCTAATACTTTAAAACAACTAACAGTATATTCTAAACAAACTTAGGCTTCTTTAAAAGTACGAATTTATTAAGTAGAACCATTGATAGCAGTTGTTATGCAGATGTTAAGAAATAAAATAATGAATTGAAAGATACAAGATAAAATATAATTGAGATAATATACATTACCAGTTAAAGTAGGTTTGCAGTATAAACTAAAGCCTTAGAGCACGTACTTTGGCACAACTGTGCTAAAGTCAATTAAATTATTGTGATTGATGCCAACTACATATCTGCAGCAATTAAATTATTAGAAAAATAAAATAGTTCCATTAATTTTCTCTAAAATAGAGAATAAAATAAATACTGTTTAAATGTCCTTTTTGTCAACCCCTTTTCTACAGGTGTTTGTTTGTATATACACATCCATCTGTACACAGATTTACATCACTATGTCCTTAATCCTTCCAACATACATAGAGCTCTTTGCCTGGAATTATTCATATTCATTTCAACAGCTGGATATCTGACTCTTACCTGGGCTCTGGAGGAGCATTATCATCTACCACAGGGCTCAAAGACACATTCAGCTTTCCTCTAAAGAATAGTTCTTGTTTGTTGGCAGTAGCTCTGGACTTTACTACAGGCACAAAAGGAGATGGCAGCACTCCCCTAAGAGCAGCCATGCAGACGTTTGAAAGCAGCTGTGCCAGCAGTCCAGCACTGCAGAGCAGGATGAAATGCAGGGGCATCTCTTTAATAGAATATATGTCCAAATGTAGTTTATAATAGAGTGGAGATCAAAACAGACATAGGCCAATAAATGGTCATGACTGGACAGTCTAAAGGATTAGAGAATTCCGGCTGACAAGAGGTAAATGTGTCCAAAACAATGAGTCTGTTGGTAGCCAGTGAACAATCTTTCCCCGCAGCAGATTCAGACAAACAGGATGATTACTCTTCATTAATGTTTCATTATTACTTGGATGTTTTCCTTCCTAGCACACACACTTTTCATTTTGAAAAACAAACAAAACCTACCCTAAATCTGGGTAGGCAACCATACAGCAGAGTAAATTTAATTAATATCATAAAGCATAAAGAAATTTATGTTGAAACTCAGAATCCCATAACACTGAGTGAACATTCTGGCTACAGAATCATAGCTTCTGCAAGGCATCAGAAACAAGTGTGATTCCGTTTTCTGTCTTCCTTATTTCTTAGATAACATTTTATGAAGAGATAAAGTTAGGGGAAGAGAAGGTTTACCTAATGACCCTTTTTACTATAACTTTTTTTTTTAACTGGAGATGGTTTAACATGTACTGTTGTGAAAACTGCATTGCTATGGCAACCTCCTGAAACAAAGAATCACTGTAGGTTCATCACATACGTAATGACACGTAAGCACTCACATGAGGTTATTCTTGAAAGTCAAAAACATCTCCAGATTTTCTATTTTATATATATGATTTAGGCATAGGCTTGGTATAAATAATCTCCTTTCTTGAATATTTACATTCTCATCTAACTATAACTGCCTTAACCCTGCATGAACTCGAGCTATGCAAGTGATATGCATTTTAATGGAGCAGCCTACACTGAACTTGTTGAAATGAAATGAACATTTTATGTTTTTTCCCCACACCTAACTGCTGTAAACTAGTATATATACCATACCATTCTAAAAGTAATTTTCATTATTTTTTTCGATATGGTTATAATTCTCACATACCAATTTACATGTCAAATATATCTAAATGTTAAATGTTCACATAAATGTTAAATACCAAGAGCCTGATTAATGAGCACTCAAAAATATAGAAATGTTAAATGCTGAATCACTGTATGTTAACTAAAAGAATGACTAACAACTCACATTAGACTGTATGCCACTTATTTTGAGTTAATTTTATATCAGATCAGTAATTTTCTTGTTCTGACACAAGCCTTTGCACTCATTTTACTGTCATGCTAGCATTACTTGTCCAATAGCTAGAGAGTGCCATCTAGAATATATTTTTAATACCTTTGTTCAACTGAGCAATGCCGTGGTGATTTGTTTGTAAGAAAAAGTGCAGAGAGTACATACGCATGTATAAAACACCTTTTCAGATTGGAAGCTATACCATATTTAAAACAAAAAATGCATAAATGCATTTGCAATCAATAATTCAAAGTAAAGGAGTACTTTAAAATCACCACATTCAAAATAAAAGTAGATACAAATCTATGTTAATAGCATTCAGGTGTAACACAGAACCAGTCAGAGAGAACACTGGGACACCCAGGTCTCGGTAAGTGCTTTGTTAGATGGCTGAATTCAAAGACAGATCTGGAAAGGCACTGAGGCACTCTAACACTGCAGTGTCACACTGCAAAGCACCTGGCCCCCTGAACAACAACCTTGAACTTTTCTATACAATAAAAGGGAGAGCTAATTGTTCTAGGCGCGAACCAGTGTCAGGGCAGAACACAGCATTTTCCAGTAGGAAATTCTCCGAATGGTACATTTGCTAGATCATTTCCTTTATAAGTTTACACAGCTTCCCTGCAGCCCAAGGCCAAGGGAAAGATTCATCTCCTTGGAGGATCCACAGGAGTTTGATCTTACACAAAAATCAACAAGATTTGCATTTGCTAAAAGGAGCAACAGATGTAACTGTTGTTGTTGTCCTTACAGTTCCACGCAATGTTTAAGAAAAGAGAAATAAAAACAAGCCGAGGTTTGAATTTGTACAAATTGTACAATTTCTGTGCCAGATCTGGTTGAGAGATGAAGAAAAAAGCCTGCTGGGAACGGCGGAGGATGGTGAGTTAGTAATTATGTCCCTTGGTACTTGTTTTGTTTACTAATCAAAGATCTAATTGCTTTGCTTTATTTTAATTAACAATGTTCTTATTTTAATTAGTTACTTTTCCTTTATACATTGGCATTGGGAGAAACAACTGAGGATATGAATAACATGATTAAGAGTTTAAAGTTAAGCTTCTAAACATTTTTTAACAATTTCACAAGTGTTTAATAATGAAAAATAAAGCTGTTCTTCACAAATGTGGCTACTACTTCTCCAAGGATTTAATCCTAGGAAAAAAAATTCTTTTAACTTAAAACATCAAGTGATATCAAATATAATTAACACAGGCACTAAAGGAGCGAATGCAGGAATATGAAAGGTTTGATAGTATTTAGATATGCTAAAATGTTCAAGCTGGTCTAATCTTTTGAAATGTCCCAATGAGAGAGCCATTTTCTTAACCAGTCTCAACATTATCAGCAATTATCTTTGAAACATGGGGAACTTTATCTTCTTCCCTAACAGAGGCTGGGGAAAAGCAAACAGTGCCCTATAAAAGAACTGGAGACCTCACACAGATTGTTCCAATTCCTGGGAATATATAAGGAGCAATAACCTTTACCTAAGTACTTTAATTAACACGGACATACGTGGCAACCGTTATCTTTTCCCTATGAACTGTTTTTGACAAATACATTTACTTCTGCTGTGGGGCTGGTAACAGGCTTGGTATATAGGGAGAACTATAAATCCTGAAGTTTTGGATATAGCCCTGCCCAATATTCCTGTGTGCAACCTAAGTAGGGTTGGTCTATATGAAACTAACGGTAGTATGTTACACAGCTGGTTAGAAAACCACACACAGTAGTTAGTAGTTTGTTGTCAAAGTGGCAATTACCAATTGGATTCTGCAGAGGCGTGTTCTGAGTGTGCTTACTCTAAGCTGTAAATTAAACAGAAAATATGTTCATTAAACTTGAGGAAAACAGTAAAATGGAAATGCCTGAAAAACATGGCAATAGATCGTTACAATTTGTTTTGAAAAGATCAGGATTGAACTAAATAAGGACAAATGCAAAGTGCTACATTTGGTAGGAATAATCAACTGTTCAAATACAGAATGCAATAACACAAACACAGGAACAACTGGCAGCTTTTTCAGAGAAGGATGAGGGAACTTTAGTGGAAGAGGTACAATATGAGTCAATATTACCATGCTGCTTCTCAAACAGCATTGACAATGGGAAAAAAGAGCTGTGAAGTAATCCTGTCCTTTCCAACTCAAAGAAATGGTTACCTAGAATACTATGACCAGGTTTGATTGGCGATAAAGGTTAACTGAAGATTCTGGAGAGCAACAAAAATGACAATTTTTGTACAGAAAATGTGACTGACAAAAAAAACCTGAGGGAATCTGATCATTAAGTCTAAATATGCCTTAGGAAGACACAGCGATGTATTTTCAGGAGTGCAGAAAGTAACCAAAGAAATGAGCTATTCACCATTCTGCTATGTACAGGACAAGAAGTAAGTGTTCCTTGCTACAACTAATATCTGCTAAGTTAGACAGTTAGTAAAGCATGGCTAAAGGACTACAGTGGATTCTCCAGGGAAGCCTAAGAAAAAAGTAGATATTTATCAGAATAGCATATATATAATTCCATCTTCAGGTGGCAGATTAAGCTTATTAAACCTCCCTCTTCCCTCCACAAGCCCAAACAAAACAAAACACAATTGTGAAAGCACTTCCCAACTTTTATGTATTTATTGTGCATTTCGTAAGTGCTTAAAGATACCCCACAAGACCATATGCATTATATTGTCCACATGTTATATGTCACACAGTAAGGGACAGACACACCCCTAAAAGTTTTCATCTTCTATTTCAAACAGACAAAAATTAGACAAAATAGTACTATCTCATTATACAGAAGGCAAGCCACAGAAAGTGTGTTAGATCACACGAAACAAAGGCAGAAAATGAAACAGATCCTCCAAAACTGCATATTAAGTCTATCAAAAATAGTATGTGCTTTTGGCAACTCATATTATAAATTATACTAATCTAGTTAGGGCTTGTCAACTTAAAAAATATTAAAGTTTAACAAGTTCCCAAGTCAGAAGAAATCGAAGTGTGAAATTCAAACAAATAACAGGTACAAAGGGAATAAACAAAAACCTTTTTCTTCCGTCAGTATAAAATAATTGCCAGACCAGTTTGTCATAGATTACTCTTCTTTCTTTCATATAAGGATGCATATAAATTCATGAAGTTATTCTCAGACGATGAAATTAAATTGTCAAGATCATAATCAACTTCAAAGGTAGGTCTCTTTCCAAAAATTACAAGAGCAAGAAATACAGCAAAGTGCGCAGTAAGTCCCCATATCTTGAATGACATTTTATGTTCAGGGTCGTCATATGTAAAGCAGTGCATCCAACTTGAGTAACCAGACGAGGTTTTATAAGGCAAGGGCTTGTACGTTACGGGTTCAACAAAGTACTCCAGTGGCATGACGAAAACATCGCTTACTTCATCTGGATTAGGAGTGGCCTGGAATGTATCCTCTATAAATCCTACAACTGGTGTTACCAAGTGATTCATCTAAAAGGAAAAACAACAAAAAAAACCCGAACACTAGGTTTTACCAAGGAAAAGAACGTTCTTTATTTTGAAAACATTTCAGATATCTGTTACAAAAAGAGCAGAAGAAATCTATGAAATATTCTTTACTGTAATGCAATTTAGTCCCTCTAATGGCAAGATACTTATATTTGATTTTGAATATATTTTAAATCTATTTTAAATTTTCTTTTTATATATGTTAAACATTATTTTACTAATATCCTCTTCATCCTGTATAATCATGTAGCAGTTAAAAAAGTTTGTCAGTCTGCTACAGAAGTAAAAAACATGCATAATACCATGCTTACTTACTTTGGTGAGTTCTGATTTTAATTCATGTTTTCCAAATCACTTATGCTTTATCATTTCTCTGTATCTATTTCCCTAGGATATAGAAATATTTTCCTATAGATAAAGAAATATGATAAAAGTATATTTAGCTATAAAATATATACATTTTTTGGAACTGCTCATTTATGGACATTTTTACTTTAAATATAATCCCTTCTTCCACAGGGAGGCAAAATCTATTGAAATAGTAGCTTGTATACAGAGGACACCAAATTTTTTGAGATATGTTGCTAGTTCTATTTATTCATAGCAACAAAGAATCAACAGAAAGCAGTAATAGCAAAACTCAACATTTCTGCTATTTGAGGCAAGTCTGGAGAGACTCCATCCACGTCAGGATCACTTGGAATGCACGTACAGAGATGGCAAAGTAGAATCTGACAGGTAAAATTTTTGTGGTCCAAAACCACATGACTGAGGCAATTTGCTGGAAAACACTGAAAAGTCTTATAAAAACTAAATTGATCCTTTTTCCATATAGCCTCTGAACTATGTGGCTTTAATGATATCTGTACAGAAATTATAATTTAAGAAGTTAAATAGAGCATTTTGCAATACAATTTTAAAACTAGTTCCTTAGTTTCTTAAGGGGAGGTAGGATATTGCCAACAGTAAGTGCCTAAAAGGTACAAAAACAAACTGTAGGCATATTAATAAAAAGAAACCATTACTTGAAGAACAAAAATTAAGTATTTTGAAACAGTAACCCCTCTGTACTATGGGAAAACTGATCCTGTAACACTAAATATTGTTATTGACATTGGCAGCCTGTTAATTTACGAACAGTGACTTACACTGCAAAGACACCTCCAGAACAGAAGCCTCCTTGCTAGAGTTCCATACAGAATCACAGCCCACATAACCTCCTGAGGTCCCTTTCTGTCTGAATTAACCCTGCTTGCAGCAGCATATTCAATGAGAAAACATTTGAGGTTACATCAGGCTGCTGAGGGACTTGTTTGGATGAGTTCTGCGTTTCTCCAAGGATGGCGATGATGCAGCCTGTCAGGAAAATCTGTTCCAGTGTTTTGCTAGCCTTGTGGTAGAGAGTATTTTCCTTGCATCTCATCAAAATTTCATTTGTTGCTGCATGTGTCCATTGTCTCAAGAAAAGTCTGGTATCATCTTTATAACCACCCAGAAGGGACCTCAAGAGAGCAACTAGATCCCCTGCTAGCTTCCTCTTCTTCAGGCTGAGCAAACCCACTTTGCTCTACTCATAATCCATGTGCTCCAGCCCCCTCACTATCTTCCTGGCTCTCCGCTACACTCTTGCCAGCGTAGCACTGTCCTTCTGGTACTCCAGTGTGTCCGTAACTGGACATGGTACATCAAACATGGTCTCACAAATACCGAATACAGAGCAAGAATCTCTTCCCCTCACTCTGATGGCAACACAGGCCACACACTTTAAGAAGCGGTGGTTATTTACAGTTACAGGTTTGCAAAGGTCATTATCAACCTTAAAAAAGAAAATAACCCAAGTTTATTTTCTAATGATATGCTGACTTAGTCAGTTTATTGCTTACTTTATCAATTCCAGGCACAAGCCTACAGATGACTTCCACCTTCTCTGGCTCAAGTCCCACTTCTTCTTTAGCTTCTCGGAGAGCAGTATCAATTTCATCTTTATCAATTGCTTCACTTTTGCCTCCTGGAAAACACACTTCCCCTGGTGACCTTCTCAGCTAGAATTTAAAGGAGTACTTCTGTTAAATATAACAAGTTTTACATTTCTTCTTGGAGGTACACAGACACGTGTTCATATTGCAGAACCACTTTATGTTTGATTTCTCTTTCCAGACAAAGCAGCAGGAAATGGTGGGTAAGAGGTTTCTGCGGATCAGAAGAAATGTGCCTTATCAAGAGCTACACGAGTTGGGCCTGTACCAAACTAATCCATAGACCCTCACTATCAGAAATACACATATCACTGGTACAGTATGGTATATTTCCTACTATACATTCTGCTTTAGTACTTCAAAAATTACATTTTTCATCATCTTGCTTGCATAAGAGACTGACAGATGAATCTAGGAAACAACTTAAATAGTGAGATTAAAATACCCAATTGAAGAGCAAGAACTTCTAAAATACACATTTAAATAATGTCTCTTTAAGTACATTACAGTAATAGGCTTGTGCATGAAAGATCAGTAAAAAGCCCATTTATAATCATTTTATCATCTAAGTAACTGTAATTATTCAGGTCTCAAAATTTCTAAGCAAGACCCCAACAAACTTGGATTTTTAAGCAACAGAAAAACAGACAAGTAAATAACCTCTGAATACAGGCTGTTGATTGGGATGGGGGGGATGGAAAACAAGAGTTGTAAAAGAAAACAAAATGCTGGTAGAAGAGTTCTGGGGGACGTAGGTTGTTGCCTTTCCTTTCACATATGAGGAGTAATATTAAATGCAGACTGAAAAGTCACAGTCATAAAAACCGCACTGTATTGTCAATTTTCTTATTTAAGTCATAGTAAACAATCAAAACTCCCTTCTCTAATCTGGAAATCATCTTCTACTGTCAGAGGCTTCTGGGCATCCGGCCCTCTCCTACCATGTAAATACCAGAATCATCGGTGTATGAAGATATCTGGTTGTAGCCTCAGCACGCTGCCTGGGCTGCAAGGTGACAAGCAGGCCCTGGACCCTGCCTGGACGGGACTGTGCGAACACCGGAGTGCCACCAGGAGCACTCCCGTGAGCGGTCTCACCTACGCCTGGCTGAGCTCTGCGCAGGGCAGGGGCCGCGCTCACCCACCTGCAGGGACCGGACGGTGAGCAGCAGGTGCAGCCGCCCGCCCCGCACCAGCAGCGGCAGCAGCACCGAGGCCTTGGCCAGCGGCAGGCGGGAGAACTTGGCTCCGACATCGAACGCCCTCAAGCGCAGCCTGGCCTTCTCTTTCACGTGCTCTCTAGAAGCAAAGAGAAACGAGTGCCGTGACACCCCGGGGCTGCACCCCGCACCCGCAAGCCCTGGGGAAGGTGTTTTTCCACCGTTTGACCCGAACGCGCAGCGCCTCGGCCGCTGACACACCGCCGCCCGGGCTGGGCTCGGCGGCTGCACGCCTCCCGACAGGGGGCCCTCCCGCACGGCCCGGGAAGGTCTCTCCTCTCTGTTGCCTTCCGGGTTCTCCCCGCAGCTGCGGGAACAGCGGGGGCTGCAGGTGAGGCAGCACCCACACGCAGCGGAGGAAGGGCCAGGGCCAGCGACTACCTTTCCAGCTCATCCTCCCGTTCCGCAGCCGCCATCGTTGCCACCCCCGGCCCCAGAGAGGACTTTACACTTCCCTGTCGCCTCCCGCCCCCCTCCCCGCGACTGACAGCCAGCCCCNGGTCTCTCCTCTCTGTTGCCTTCCGGGTTCTCCCCGCAGCTGCGGGAACAGCGGGGGCTGCAGCACCCACACGCAGCGGAGGAAGGGCCAGGGCCAGCGGCTACCTTTCCAGCTCATCCTCCCGTTCCGCAGCCGCCATCGTTGCCACCCCCGGCGCCAGAGAGAACTTTACACTTCCCCGGCGCCAGAGAGAACTTTACACTTCCCCGTCGCCTCCCGCCCCCCTCCCCGCGACTGACAGCCAGCCCCTCCAATCAACATGCGAGTCGCCGGGCTCCGCCTTCTGATTGGCGGCGGGCAGGTCACGCGAGGGGGCTCTCACCGGAGGGCTGCACGCGGCGTTCCCGCTCCCGAGCGGGTGTTACGCGCCCCCAGGACGGGCGCTGAGGAGAAAGCCGGGCCGGGCGCGGGCAGGGTCCCTTCGCCGGGCCAGTGAGCGGCCGGCGGCAGCTTCCCCGGGCCGTATTCACCCGGAGAAGGGCGGTGTTAGCTGCCAGCAGCCCTCTCTCCAGCCAGGAAAAGCAGAAACCCACGAAGCGGTGTGGCGTCTCGCCCCGCCGAGCGGCGTTCGCGGCCCGCCCTCAGAGGGGCACAAGGGCGGCGGCAGCGGGCGGGCGGCTCTGGGCTCCCCTCTGAGCCGTTCCCGTAGGTAAGGGTCTGTTCATGCAGGTGCTAGAATTCCTCCTCTCGCCCGCTTCCCGGGACGGGTAACACGGGGCATGGCAGTGCCCAGCTCTCGGGCTGCGGAAGGCAGCGTTGGCAGCTGCCAGAGCCTGGGCACCTGCGGCCCGGAAGCTGAAGGACATCAACAGGCCCTCTTGGACCCTGGCGCCCAGCTCAGTACTCATTCACGATGAGAAAAACAAACAAACAAACAAACCCAAGGTCTCAGAAGTGATTTTAATAATTTAGTACAGGTAGGAAACAGGTGTCAGAGGCTGCCTCGGTGCATTTTCTGGGCAGTAAACTTTAGATTCCAGCTCTCATTATGGATGCAGAAGTAACAGAAATAATTTCCTGCTGTACTGATTTATCATCCAGTTTTAATAGCTAATAACCAGTGTCACCTGCATTTCATAATGGTACAAGCCATGTGTAATCCCACAAGAAACAAGACACAACAGCCCCAGTTACGTGGAAGGTGTAAGCACTGATCTCGGTGTAGTTAATGTTTACTGCTTTTCATTGCAGTAAGCTAAGGAACAAAATGTGTTTTCCACGTGGTATGCACTTTGTACGTGTGTGTATATTTACACAGGTGAGCTCACTTGTAAAAACAACTGCAGTCTGTACACAATACACACAATGTTACTTCATATAGTAAATCAAAACCCAAACGTAATTACATACACATCTCCGTGTCCTGGCTGTGTCCCCTGTGGTTCCAGTGGAATATAATCATTTTATGGCCAGTGTTCTCTTCAGGTTGCACTGAAACTTGAACAGAACTCATTCACCTATAAGCTGTTTTACATAATCATTATACGAGAAATACATGGAATAGTACCTTTAGAAAATGTAGTCTTTCAGTGAAAAAGAGTACAATTATTAGATTACTTATTATTCATCCACACAGGTGTACATGCCACTGAACTGTTGTTCCAGAAGACTGATGTTATCAGATCCTATATTTCTCTTTGGCTTTCTCTTTCAGAATGCAGATGTGCTATAAAAGAAAAAAGAAGGAAAAAAAAAAAAAAGGACCACTTTAGTCAATCTTCAAAGAAAATGCAGGAATGATTTTCAATTGTATTCCTACAATTGAAACTGTCCCAGGACAGTAATCTTCATGAGTTTGGTTGCAAGTTATTGCAATGTTAATATTGTTTCCAAGCTAAGCTGTAATTTATAGATTTGTATATCCTGAGGAGGTCAGTTTTGTTCAGTTGTTGTATCCTCCTTCATATTGCCTTGCAATAACATAGATACATTGTGTGTCTTTAATAGAACTGTTTGTCTTACTAAGAAGAGTTTCAAGTGAAAAACTTTTCCACTTAGCTAGAATTAAGAAAGTGCTTTTGAAAACAAAGGAAGGAAAAAAAGATCAGCTCTTTCTATCAGTTGTGCTCTTTCCAAGCCTACTACTCAGTGCAGCGTGAGGAGGATGGACATGTTGCACAGTGTAGGAAAAACCTTAACATACAGACAGCACAAACCCATCTTAGAAACTTGGCTGGAAAAGAGCAACATAGCATTTCACTAACAACACCAATATGAAATCAAAGCCAAATTGCAAGTTACTTTCTTTTCAGATGGGGCCAGCAGATTGTATGCTGCCTACCCTCCTGGAGGATTCAGAATACTGTACAGCACGGCTGGGCCACAAGGCTTGTGAAGCAGAGGCTTAAAAGGTAAGGCATAAGCACGTTCTTATGCTTTTACATTGAATGATCAGCTTGGCATGGTAATGTTTTTGCCCGTTTTAATGGAACTTTCTAGGCAGATTTGAAGTTTTACTACTTGTTGAGAAGCTCCTAGTATAAGCTAATGTTCTTGCTGATTAACTGTGGTGACAGTCATATACATAACAGTTGAGGCACACGTCAGTACTTACATTTAGATCTCTGAAGTATTCATTATAATCAAGAGCATATCCAACCACAAATTTATCTGGAATTTCAAAGCCTATATCTGTAACAAAATACAATTATTTTTATACTTGGGTGGTATAAATAGCTTTATAGTACATATATATTTGTATTCAACACATGCTTCAGGTATTTAAGAGTAATACCTAACAAATACATCGTCTTGCTTTCAAGGTACTTAGCATGCTTCTTAAGAATCAAAGCCGTAAACTGATGACAAAGGTTAGAATCTGAACCGTCCCCATCAGTTGGTAATACAATTAAGATGTTAAGAGAATGTATTTTAAGAACAAAATAATTATTTAAAGCCTCCTTATGAGGTACTCCTGGGAGAGGGAGACAAGGAGTGAGATTTTACTTGTGTGAAAGTAGATGCACTGCAACTCTGTAGGGATTTTTGATTTGAAAACACGTTTAATACAGAGTCAAAACAAATGCCTTTAGGGTCAAAGCCCAACAATACAAAGTTAAGGTTTGGTTCTGTTTCTAGTATCTGGTAACAAATAGCCAAACCTGCACTCAGACCAACTATGGGGGAAAAAATGGTGGTCATGAAGTTTCAGCATGGGCTAGCTGGTCATCAATTTGCAATTTTTTATGTATTTTCTCCCCATTTCTCTTGACCTTCCTAAATGCCAGTTTTCAGACTTACTAGATGATGTGAAATTATGAGATCGTATCTTGGACAACCGGAGAAACACAATACTTACAGTCTGGTCTGTAACTTGGATTTTGACGTGTCCTTTTAACAAGCAGACTGTAAAACAGAGCCGAGAAGATTATGTTTTTTAAAATATGTCTTGCTCTAAGTTGTATACTTCATTCCTCCCCATAAGCATCTACAGCCATGCAGTTAATTAAAAAAAATGAGATTATTGTAACAGAAAGCAGTAGTGTTCAGCCTTATAATTCAGGAAGCCGTAAAAGCTCTGATCTAGGTTCATTCTGAAGGTTCAAATGTCTCTATTGTTTTACATTTAGTTCTCTTCAATTCCATGTCTGAAATAATTATTTTTTTTATGTAGCAATGTATCAGTAAACTAGACTAGCACAGGCAGGTAAGCAGGTTCAAGTGGCATGTAAAGATCTTAGTGGGGAGGAAGAAGAGGACAAGCTGTGCAATGTCTCTATGGTTTCTTCCACAAAGTCATATCTGTTCTTGCTTTTCCTGTGCACTTCTGAAAAAAAACGAGATTCTGCTGGGCATTCTCTAGGAGGAGCATAACTGGTACATAAAACAAGAATTGTTTTTTCAAAGCATCATGATTACTTGACGGAGACAGGAATATGCCCAGAAAATTCTTTTTAAAGATTACCTAAAAGCCGATCTAGAATGCCACTTGGAATAATCATGCAAGTGCTGTCAAACTCTTAGAATCTGAAAACCTATGTGACCGAGGATATTAAGAAAAATTCTGAGTGTTGTCATTGTAGTATTGAGGCAATGAGAAGGTGTTAGGAAACCAATGTAAAGAGCTGAATTTCCTTCAAACAGAAGGAGGTAAGAAATAGGGAAGCCATCAGACTTCATGGACTATGCAAAAAGAGCCAGGAAGCCTTTTTTCATTCATTTTAACAATGAAGGTGGTAGTGCATATGTAAATTTCCCAGTTTAATAAATACTTAGTTTTTCCATCAGCTGGATAAGGGTTGCTTCCTGCTTTTATTTCCCCCAGTCTTCAAACCAAACCAAACTAGACACCCACCAGCATACACTGACTATTCACCTAAATGATTTTGCTGTACCTTCTCGTTACAATACATTAGTAAGTGGCCATATCATTGTACCTTACAACTTTTACCATCTTTGGTTCGGTGTCTTTTAGTTTTGAAAGTAGTGCTTTCATTGTCCTACCAGTCTCGATAATGTCCTGAAAAAGATAAAAAAATAAATTATCCTCTGAGTCTGAAATAAAAACCAGACTGTCAGTGGATTAATTTAAAGCATACAAACCAGCCAACAACTGTCAGCACAGTAACATAATTAATTGTTGATTTATATGCAATAGACATTGACTTGCAAAATGGGTAGAAAAAAGTCCATGTTGTTCCTTCCCCCCACTCCAATCCTTACTTACCTCTACTACTAACACATTCTGGAAAGGATTGTGTAGGGAGAGAAAGAAAAGAAAATATTTACATTGCAACATTCAGTGAATTATGCAGCAAGGAAAAGTTTGCACTACAAACTTCAGTTACAAGTAAGTTACAACTGATCATCAAAGGAGCTTGTCACTTAACTACTTACATTATTTTAGTGCTTTCTGAAGAGTCTTTCTGTGAGTATTTATAGAAGCATAAAAATATTGTGAGAAAACCACTTATGTCAGGTTTTATATATTCTATATGTAGCAATCGTATTCTAAAACCATACCACATGAGTCAGTTTAAGATGGTTCATTTCTGGGGGCTGTGTGATAAAAAGTGGAATAGGATCCTTAGAAGCGTTCGGTACTGATTGCATTAAGTTTTTATGGAGATCATCGAGAGTTACTCACTGTTTCAAAGCATGGCATTTAAAACCAGCGTTAAGTGGCTGTAAATATGTAGTAACAAAGTCTTAATAAAGATGGATTTCCTGAAAGATACACAAGAACTGTTCCTTCCCCTTAAAAGCTGAAGACTCTTAATTCATACCTTCCCATTTAGTGTAGACAGTTCCTCTCCAACAATACTGATTTTTTCTGAAGGTGAATCATTCTAGAACAAGAAAGAAGAGAGGGAAGGAGCAAAAAACATGCTCAAAAGTGTTATCTTGTATGTGCATGAATGGTGTGTTGCTCTTGCTTTTTGCTTATCACTTGACACCTGCAGCTTTACACAGGACTTCTTCAGTAAAACAGCTTTTAAGCAGCTGAGAGCAAGAGGAGAAAGGGAAGATGTTTGCGTGGGACAAGGGTCCATCCATACTCATGGGGTAAACATCATAGCTATTTCACTAACACAGATTTCTTTTAGAATTCAATGAGACATTTATAGGATATTGTAAACTGTTGTATTTACCATGGGGTAAATTTTAGTCAGTGCACAGAGCTCTAGCCTTCAAAGAGGAGAGAAAATAAACCAGGAAAAAATACCGTAAGTCATTGCTTTACAGTAGTTGGTTCAGGTGAACTACGATTGGTTCAGGTAAAATATACCAGTTCCCCAGTACACAGGTTATGAAAACAAGTCTCTGCAGTATTAACTGTAGGAATAAGAAATAATGAAGGCAGAGACCATAGCAAGTCTCTGATGCTAAGCTCCTCTCTGTACTTCCTCCCACCAAAGGGTGCCATGGAGCCCGTATGGAAGCTTTGGGCTGCAGAGAACATTGGGGGCCTGACCGTGTTAAGTGTTCTGCTGTATGTTCATTCTGGTCAGTATACAATATCCATCTGATTGCTGGGGCAGGTCAGTAAATCAGTTGCTTTTCAGTATGTAATAAATTGCGTTGCTTTGTACAGAATATATGCATATATTCATTTCTTATGAAGTTTTCATGTAAACTACCAGTATTCAGAATGTCAATCTATGAGGACAGTCAATTTTCCAAGGAAAAGAAAATTGCTTACACAGCAGCTTTTTATTCTAACAAAATCCACAGTAACAGGCACAGATTTATCACCATTTTGATTTAGTGTTTTTATATGGTCCAGCAAATCAGCAAAGAATTTATAGCCTCCTTTAAGGACACAGAGCGCAACAATGTGATGGCTTCCCATATCTTGCATGATATCTCTAGCCAAACGTTCTGTCCTGAAAGGAAAAGAACCAAATCCTATAAAGTGCTTTGCATATCATATTGTTTGTTCTTATATTAAGCAGTGTTCAAGTTAAAATTCTGAACTTGCTGTTAAGTTTCTATAACCAGCAAATTATCACCACATTAAGACACAGGAAAGTTATTTACATATTTGTAGTTCACAAGATGATGTCCACTTGGCATACTGTTGATTTAATCCATATATCTAAACAATGCAGGACAGAAAAGTTTAAAGATGCTTGAGATAACATGGAAACCTAAGTGGAGCTGTAGATTAATCCTCTCCATAAAGCTCCTCCTGTATAAACTCCAGAACACAAGTGTTGTAGCTGCAGGGTTTCCATGTTTCTCATGGGCTATGCAGGGTAGGGCATCAGTCTTTTCATTTGGAGGGAGATGGATCATTGGCATCACTATCGCTACTCTCTGTTCATTACCATCATACCTGTCCAGGATGAGTCCATGAGGAATGAAGACTCTTTCTACATCTTCTTCATAATGCTTAGGAATGCAAAATAGATTTTTGTTATAGCCACTTTCTTCATCTCTTATCTGCAAGTGAAAGGGAAATAGCTCTAAGAGTAAAGACAGAGCCACCCAGGAAAAAACCTTCCAGTCTCCAATAATGTGGAGAAAGACTCCTCTCCCCACACCCAGCCCCCCACTCCCCTCAAATGTGTCAAAACTATATCTGAGAGGATTTTAACCTTCTGATAGAACAATTCACAATCTATCTGATAATTGAGTAGCTAGTATGCTTGTCTGAGATGTGAATGGATGGATAACTGCTTTGCCCTAGTCATTATTAAATAAATTCTCAACCATCATCAACTCATAAAAACTCCCAAAACAACAACAAAAACCCCCTTCTTGTATTCTCCTTTTCTGCTTCGGCAGAGTGCAGTAGGTTGCTCATGTGGTAGACAAGCAAAAAATTAAAATTTATGTGCTCCTAGGTGGGAACCTGCTGAGCTGCAGTTCAACTTGTGCTGTTTGCTCTGCTAGCAGATTGCTCCTCAGCACGGCTGGGGAGAGGCTGTAGCTACTTCCCACAGATCAGGGCCTTCACACTTTTGCCATCAGGGTTTGGAATTACAGTTCTTTCTTCGGCATGCTGGCTTCCAGGCTGTTGCACCTAGAAGTGTCTGGATGTCTAGAGGTTGCATATTCTCCATTTAGGCTTCTCTTCTGACTTGTCTTTTGGCCCTGAACATATCTGTGTCTTTGGATTCTACCACTCTTCAAGACCATTATGGATGATTTGGTCTTTGTTCATTTATGAAGTGATAGTACAAAAGCAGGCAAGAAAAAAATTAATGAGGTAGAAACAATTGTAAATAAGAGGGCTAATATGCAAGTTTTAAAAATAAATAAAGAAAAAATCAAATTAGTGACATTTTGTCACATCTAATATTGCCCTGTTATTGTTTAAAAAATACAATATTTGCACAGAACTAACTGAAAGAAAAACTCAAAGTTGGCTCAAAGCCTCACTAGTGCAAAATAGGTTACCAACACACCAGTTACATTCAACAATACTCAATACAGTGGCTTGCTAATGGACAGCACAGAAGCAGGCGGTAATAGTATAAAGTATTGCTAACAAACAAGGTAACACCTGCAGACTCTTCAGCAGTTGAATTGTTTTTAATTCTCATTTTTTTGTATAGGAGAGATGAGTGCTCAGGAAGAAAAGAAAAATGGACCGTAGGGAGTAGGACTAGGTTATTATGTGCAAAAGTCACAGCAGCCACAAAAATGAGCTAATCAATTGCTGCCATTTATTTTAAATTGGCCACGAACAGCCTACTTCATTTAAAGATAAAACTAGAGAGACAGGTGTTAAAAAGAATTTTAAAGAACAGATTATTATAGTACAAGGCAATGTATATTCATCCTGGCTGAATTAACTGTATTCTGCAAATACTCCGAATTGATAGGCCTTGATGTTCGAAGTCAGACTTTCAGAATAGCCTTGCATTTGAGCACTGTTAGACTGTCAGCAGTACTATTTGCCTGGTTTAGTTACTATTTTCTTCATGGCTGAAGTCAGTGAAGTGAAAGCTTAGGTGAAGTATTGTTTTTAAATTAAGTTTGTTCGTGCTCTATTAATCTTGGAAGAGATCCTGGCAGTTACACTGGTATCAGCTGTACATCAGCCTAGACGATAGCATCTATGAGCAGGCTTTAACGCAGTGCAGAACTGCTTGTTGTTGTTTGAGCATTCTATTAACCCAGCTGACCAGTTTGAAATGGGCTAATTTCTGCCTGTGTGAGGTTGCTAGTGGAGACAGACAGAATACATGGAGAGGATATGAGATTCTGTCAACAAGAAGCAGTGATGATAGGACATATTAAAAGCATTGGTCAAAGTTAAAAGACTGTGTGTATTTGAGACCACTAGAACATATAAGCATCACTTTCATCTGGAGTACAGAAAAAGCACCTTTAAGGATAGTCTCTGACATGACACACAGTTTTTTAAAAAGTGCTGTAGGGTATGTTGGTTGGGGTTTTTTTGGTGTTGCCCCCACCTCCCACCCCGAGATCCCGATCTCTATTGCATTCTGCATAACTGCAGCTTAAAGACAATGAGTACGCTACCTGTGATTTGGGCAGTTTTTCTTTTTCCCAGTCATGATACAGATTGCCATATTTAAAGGACTTCAGCCTTAAAGTTTGCCTTAGCAGTTATAAATTGGGCTTTGATCTGCACAGCAAGTTGTGAGTTGAGCTGTGTTGCCAATGAATTTAGCTTCCTGCTGCACTTGATGAGAGGCATCACAACCGTTCAGCTCAACTGAGCGATGAGCTTTGTCCATGTTAATGCAACTACTGAATAAAACTAATTTTGAAGGATACAGGTGTGCATAGTGGTTACGGCTTATAGCTGCTTCAACAGTGCAGTTTAGAATCATCATAGAATGGTTTGGGTTGGAAGGACCTTAAAGATGATCGAGTTCAAACCCCCCTGCCATGGGCAGGGACACCTCCACTAGCCCAGGTTGCTCAAAGCCTCATCCAGCCTGGCCTTGAACCCCTCCAGGGATGGGGCATCCACAGCTTCTCTGGGCAACCTGGGCCAGTGCCTCACCACCCTCACAGTGAAGAATTTCGTCCTAATAGCCAATGTAAATTTCCCCTCTTTCAGCTTAAAACCATTACCCCTCGTCCTATCACTACACCCCCTGATCAAGAGTGCCTCCCCATCTCTCCTGTAGCCCCCTTTCAGTAGTGGAAGGGTGCTCTAAGGTCTCCCCAGAGCCTTCTCATCTCCAGGCTGAGCAACCCCAACTCCCTCAGCCTGTCCTTGTACAGGAGGTGCTCCAGTCCTCTGATCATCTTTGTGGCCCTGCTCTGGACTCACTCCAACAGGTCCATGTCTTTTTTTATGTTGGAGGCCCCACAGCTGGATGCAGTACTCCAGATGGGGAACTCTAGATGGGGTTTAGTATCTTTTATTTGGTTAGCAACTATGCTCGTTGAGACTATTCCCTGCAAACAATGTCTGCTACATTAATATCTTGTTTGGTACTTTGTGTGAAGCATTTTTTAAGGTCTGCTGAAAGGTTCATGAATGCAACCTTAAGGATTGCATCAGTTTGAACACCACATCACCATAGCAACATGCTGCATATACCTTACAGGCTCATAAAAGCATTTGTATTGTGGCACATGCTAAATAATACAGCAGCATCCTATTATAATAAAGCAATCTACTAAACTATCACACAAAGTTATTAAATTTTTAAATCACGAGCTTATAACTTGAGGAATTAACTGTTTAATTTAGATTCAGTCACATCTGTTGTTCATTTACTGATGTAGGTTTCTGAGTTTAAGGGAGAAAAACAACGACATGAACTACAGCAATTATGTACAATAAAGAGATTCATAAATAAGTATTGTTTCATCAGCACAGAATGAAATAACATGAATATAGGTATAGTAAAGTCAAATAAATAATGCCATAAGTTTGTAAAAAAAGAAATGAGTCTATTAAGATGCCTCTGTTCTGAAAGCCAGTTTTTTTCCTGAGTAAATATAAGAAACAAGGCCTTTCATTAGTCAGTATTTCTAATGTTCTACTCTTTTTGCTGAACCTAGCCTCTCCCCCACAGCCAAAGCTCTCTTGAATCAAATAGCCAAATGTAGACTCATTATGCTTTCTTACCTGCAGTCCGTGAGCCATAATCATACTTTGAACTATGCTATCAGAGGATGAGTTGGTATTATTACTGCAGTTTGTCTTGCTCTGTTTTCATCTTGCAGTCAGATCATGACCTGCTTCTAAAAGGTCAAAATTGTCATCCTGCCAACAGCAAGCATTACTTCCTGCTACTAATGCACTGACATCACAATCCCAGGTTCTTACTTAATCACATTAACCAGAAATAAAATAGGCATTAGCTCTGCTGCAACCAATCAGAGTAAAGATATGGGGAACAAGGGGGATGCAAAGAGGAAGCACACGAATCAGATTAACGGGAAGGACTAGGTAGTATAGTGGGGTTTTTTACTGAAAAGACAAATAAGGTATCTGGCTGTAGCAGATGGTAATTCAGTGGCATATGTGTAATTTTTATAACAGTTTCTTACACAATATTTGTGCATCCATTGTTGTGATAAAGTCCACATCTTTTTTAGAATTCTTGTGCTAACTTGCTGTCAAAAATCAGTATTTGAATAAACAAAGCCATATTTAAAAAAATGACTTCAAGCAGAGCTCTGCAGCTGTTGAGGCATGGTTCAGGTCATCCTTTCATAAAATGAGAGGGTGATAGTTCATTAACATGCTCCACATAATTTAAAATCAAATTGCGTTCACATTCACTGTAATCTGATTATTTTAGGGTAACAAACAGCACTATTATCTGGGATTAACTTGAAAGTCTTAGATTTCTAAAAATTAATCCTACTAACAAAATGAGCTAAAGCCAGCTTGCGTACAACGTGTTACAGAATTTTCTTACCAGACTGAGTACAGTTTATTAACTCAGCTGGTTTAGTGTTTTCTTGAGGAGAGGGCACATTAATGAAAGAAGATTTTTCTTATTTCTTTGTAATCTTACAGATGCTCTTTAGATCATGGCTGATAACATTTGGGATAATGCACAAATGCTCGTCCAAGTGGATTAATGGGTGTATCCACAACTTTCAGTGATATGTTAAATGGTAATACTATTTGGGAACCATTAAAGCCTTGAGGCTACTTGGCCCCTGTTTTATGCAGTTAGTAATACCTTCCTTCTCTGAATTCCCCATCATATTCCCTACCTTACATGTGAGCTCCCTATCTTGTGAAAAGCCTTGCTTTTCTAATTCCTAGTGTAAAGCACTCCTTCTAGCAGTTAGTATCTTGTGTTCAAAAACCTGGAGAATTTCATCAACAATCCTCCTTTGAAAGGAAACATTAACAAAACCCATACATGTGAACAGTGATGGCTATATCTCCCGTATTCTCAGATGCCAAAATGAAAGTGCACTGCTGAGGAACTCATGCAAACATGCATTGCCTCTATAAGTGCTTGTGGATAAAGCTAGAGAAAGAAAAGGGAGGGACTCTCAGACTAGTTTGTATGTTTCTTCTCTCCTGAGTTTTTCAGCCCAGTGTAATTTAGCTGTCGTGAAAGACTGTTGATGCTTTAGAGAGCTCAGAGAGGATGATGTCGTGATAAAATACTAAGAGCTGCAATATCGCTTGTACTGATTGCCCGTGTATCACACCTACAGCTTTATATGCTAGTTTTAGGATTTAATTTTTTTTTTCTAATTATTTGCAGGAAAAAAAGGCACATACAGGTTTCACATTTGTTCGTTGATGCTCATGTAGTTTTCCACATTTAAACAAAATTTAGTGTAGTTTTGCTAAAATCAACAGTACGGGTAAGGCTACTTGTTTTAAACCTCTTTCTAATGCTAATTATTGGTGCTGTCTCTGTTCAGGATTTCTAGCAGTCTTACTGAGCACAGCTGCTGAAATTACAGTGAATAAATAAATATTGTGTGCATATCTAATATGATCTGTAGCCCCCAACTTAGCTCTGCCCTTTTTTAAAATGCTCTGTTCTTCTCTATATTATGTAATTTTTAGAATGCTTAATCTCTGTATAAGGAAACCTTGACTGCAGATCACAGATAGTAGGCAACCTTGTCTCTAAACAGGCCACCTTAAAATATTCCCAAGGGTAATATGTATGCTTTGGTTCTGTCTGTTAGAAAGCCACTTCTGTTATGTAAATTACTTATATAAATCCCTGAAGTTGTTACTTGAGACAAGTTTGATTCCATCTTACTCACATTACACACTGGACCTTACAAATCTTTCTGTCTCCTTTAGGCACCTTACTGTTTGATCTGATTTGAAATGGGCCCAATTCTAAAGTCCTGTTTAATTTTGTTTCGGAAAGGTATTGAAGAAAATCCCTATCACTGTATTTATTTCTGAGTTTTTCCTGCATATGGAGTGTTGTCTGAGCTCAAATGAGCAGTGACTTTTAGACTAGAGTCCATGTTTAGAAAGAGCAGAAGAATTTCATTCATAAGGGGTGTATGCATATATATGCATATATTACGTAGTTATGTTAATATTAAATTTTCTCAATAAGTACTGGTTTCTTCTTAGAGAAACTGACAACAGAAGAGACTGTTGTGATATTGCTTTGTGATGTGGACATCTGTTCAGCTGGAATGAGATTCCTCTATTTGACCTGGGAAAATAGGTGTATTCTGCTAAAATCCCCATAGATGGAATGCGTCAGACAGGCTACCATGTGGCCTCTAAAATTTTATTAAAGGATTCATGAGAAATAGTCAGGTCAACAGCCCATTTAGGGAAAAAAAAAAAAGTAGATTTCGCAACTCTGGGAGACTTAGAATAGAAAAGCTTAGTGTTGGAAAAAACACACTTTCATTAAACTTTAAGCTGTTTCAAGAAGCCTTTGCTTACTCTATCTGAACCTCAGAAAAGTACTGCACAGATTGTATTTGTTTGAATGAATTTAGGATTCTCAGTAAATTCCATAGAATGGTAATAGTAACCACATTTCACTATCACCTGGCAAGTACTTGAAAATCCAGTAAATGTGTTGTTAGTGGTCTCATTTACTAGTGGGCTGTGATTTGCATTATGAAAGTTACTGCTGCAGTGAATGTTTTTGTTGTCACATTCTAAAGAAAGAAAAATTCACAGGGGAAAGTTACATGCTAAGACAGCCCTTTGTCACTGCTCAATAATGAAAATACAATGTAGCTAGTTAGCATCCTTGGATGGTTTCTCAGTTGTAGATTATGTGATCATAATCCCATAGGGAAGAACAAACAAGTTTTAAATGTGTATGTATTTGTTCCATATAGGAGCCCCAAGTGCATCTTTTTCAAGTTAAAAGTTTTGAGGAAACCAGTGTACACTGGTACAGTACACAGTACTTGGTACCGGTAGCCCATACAAACAGATGGGAGGTTAATTAGATTGGCACTGATAGCTGGGTAAAACAGTGGCCAGTCAATACAGAACAACACTGCTCTTGTTCTTGTATCTATTCCCTGAACTACTGGATCAATAATTATTTTTTTCAGGACATGATTTTGTTGTTCACATACATCTTTTCATACTGAAGTTTGTTAAACAGTTTTACATTGTATTACAGTTTGAAGTAACTGGTCTTGGGACTGCTGCAGTAATTTTAAGGTCCTCATTGTATAGACACTAATTCTTTGTAATTGTTTTAAATCAGAAAGCAAATACATGATATTTGATGTATTGTACAACCATTCTATTAGATTACTAAAACCTTACAAATAAAACATCAGAGAAAGTGCCCACTAGAGGGAAGCCTCTACCATGAAAGACAATACTTGCCAAAGAGGAAGTATGAAGTTTATGAAGCAAACTTTCTAGACTAAGAAACTCTGTGTTTAATTAGTAAGTATACAGATATCTTACCAAAATACAAATACAATCAGGTAATTTAAAACAGGCATGTTAAAGACTTAGACCAGTTCTGAACTTAGATAATTGTGGATTACAGGAAAACTGCTCTGATTTGCACCACTAAAGAACTGACCCGTGGGCTCCATGTTCCAAGTGGCTAACAAAGCCCTAAATTAAAACTGAGCACTTGCATTCAGGGACTGATGTGTTATCAGGAAACCTGGTTAATAGACTTAGAAATGGCTCGACTTCAGTAATTTGGAGCCCATCCTAAATCTGTTTTTTTGTTTGGCACTTTTAAGTCTTAGATAAGACCAACTGCTTAACTGTTTTGCTAAAGAGCTGTTTGGAAAAGTGGCACTGCACATCCCATGGTAAACAGTGCATGTTTACAATTAGAAATTAGAAACAATTTCACAATTTTAAGTCTTTATCATATCTAGTCCTGTAGATTATATAGCTCTTTTACATGGAAAATTTAATGAGTATAAACCTTCATATTTTCCTTGGCTATTTTCTCTCTGGTCCGAAGAGGAATTTTTTTTGTTTTTTACTGAAACAGAGAAGTGCTCTAAGTCTTGACCAAATTGGGTATTTATAAATGTTGTGCTTGAAAAGGTCTTTTGCTTTTACAACTCCTCTAATCCCCCCAGCATCTAGCAAATACTGACTGATGGCAGAACTTAAAGGAAACACCCCTGTAAAAAGTGACTCAGAATAATTATTGAAAATACCTTGACACCATTTCTTAAATAGATGAATGACAAATTCTGCAGACTCAGACATTCTGATTGCTGACCTGGAAGAAATGTACAGTATTTATTAACAGTCTTTCTGGCCATAACATAAATGGTAGAGTGACTGTGTGAAAGAAACCTTTATATACCTTTTGTTACATTTGTTTTGTAGATAAAAAAAAAACTGTTTCAGTCTCCTGGACTGTCTATATTAGAAAGTCATTTTGAGAGAGGATCTGGTTAGGACTGGGGCAATAGAACAGACAGACAAGGAGTCAGGACTTCTGGATTTTATTCACAGCTCTGACACACAGTTTATTTGCTGTAGGACCATGGCCAATTCATTTTCCTGACTGCTCCTGTTGTACCTCTGACCTTCTATGTGCCTGCTTTTCCCCTGTTGCTTGCTGTAATCAGCTGACCTTAGTTTTCTGAGACTTCTCTCCTNGAGACTTAGAATAGAAAAGCTTAGTGTTGGAAAAAACACACTTTCATTAAACTTTAAGCTGTTTCAAGAAGCCTTTGCTTACTCTATCTGAACCTCAGAAAAGTACTGCACAGATTGTATTTGTTTGAATGAATTTAGGATTCTCAGTAAATTCCATAGAATGGTAATAGTAACCACATTTCACTATCACCTGGCAAGTACTTGAAAATCCAGTAAATGTGTTGTTAGTGGTCTCATTTACTAGTGGGCTGTGATTTGCATTATGAAAGTTACTGCTGCAGTGAATGTTTTTGTTGTCACATTCTAAAGAAAGAAAAATTCACAGGGGAAAGTTACATGCTAAGACAGCCCTTTGTCACTGCTCAATAATGAAAATACAATGTAGCTAGTTAGCATCCTTGGATGGTTTCTCAGTTGTAGATTATGTGATCATAATCCCATAGGGAAGAACAAACAAGTTTTAAATGTGTATGTATTTGTTCCATATAGGAGCCCCAAGTGCATCTTTTTCAAGTTAAAAGTTTTGAGGAAACCAGTGTACACTGGTACAGTACACAGTACTTGGTACCGGTAGCCCATACAAACAGATGGGAGGTTAATTAGATTGGCACTGATAGCTGGGTAAAACAGTGGCCAGTCAATACAGAACAACACTGCTCTTGTTCTTGTATCTATTCCCTGAACTACTGGATCAATAATTATTTTTTTCAGGACATGATTTTGTTGTTCACATACATCTTTTCATACCGAAGTTTGTTAAACAGTTTTACATTGTATTACAGTTTGAAGTAACTGGTCTTGGGACTGCTGCAGTAATTTTAAGGTCCTCATTGTATAGACACTAATTCTTTGTAATTGTTTTAAATCAGAAAGCAAATACATGATATTTGATGTATTGTACAACCATTCTATTAGATTACTAAAACCTTACAAATAAAACATCAGAGAAAGTGCCCACTAGAGGGAAGCCTCTACCATGGAAGACAATACTTGCCAAAGGGGAAGTATGAAGTTTATGAAGCAAACTTTCTAGACTAAGAAACTCTGTGTTTAATTAGTAAGTATACAGATATCTTACCAAAATACAAATACAATCAGGTAATTTAAAACAGGCATGTTAAAGATTTAGACCAGTTCTGAACTGAGATAATTGTGGATTACAGGAAAACTGCTCTGATTTGCACCACTAAAGAACTGACCCGTGGGCTCCATGTTCCAAGTGGCTAACAAAGCCCTAAATTAAAACTGAGCACTTGCATTCAGGGACTGATGTGTTATCAGGAAACCTGGTTAATAGACTTAGAAATGGCTCGACTTCAGTAATTTGGAGCCCATCCTAAATCTGTTTTTTTGTTTGGCACTTTTAAGTCTTAGATAAGACCAACTGCTTAACTGTTTTGCTAAAGAGCTGTTTGGAAAAGTGGCACTGCACATCCCATGGTAAACAGTGCATGTTTACAATTAGAAATTAGAAACAATTTCACAATTTTAAGTCTTTATCATATCTAGTCCTGTAGATTATATAGCTCTTTTACATAGAAAATTTAATGAGTATGAACCTTCATATTTTCCTTGGCTATTCTCTCTGGTCCGAAGAGGAATTTTTTTTGTTTTTTACTGAAACAGAGAAGTGCTCTAAGTCTTGACCAAATTGGGTATTTATAAATGTTGTGCTTGAAAAGGTCTTTTGCTTTTACAACTCCTCTAATCCCCCCAGCATCTAGCAAATACTGACTGATGGCAGAACTTAAAGGAAACACCCCTGTAAAAAGTGACTCAGAATAATTATTGAAAATACCTTGACACCATTTCTTAAATAGATGAATGACAAATTCTGCAGACTCAGACATTCTGATTGCTGACCTGGAAGAAATGTACAGTATTTATTAACAGTCTTTCTGGCCATAACATAAATGGTAGAGTGACTGTGTGAAAGAAACCTTTATATACCTTTTGTTACATTTGTTTTGTAGATAAAAAAAAAACTGTTTCAGTCTCCTGGACTGTCTATATTAGAAAGTCATTTTGAGAGAGGATCTGGTTAGGACTGGGGCAATAGAACAGACAGACAAGGAGTCAGGACTTCTGGATTTTATTCACAGCTCTGACACACAGTTTATTTGCTGTAGGACCATGGCCAATTCATTTTCCTGACTGCTCCTGTTGTACCTCTGACCTTCTATGTGCCTGCTTTTCCCCTGTTGCTTGCTGTAATCAGCTGACCTTAGTTTTCTGAGACTTCTCTCCTGTGGGCTACACAGGTCATTGTTATTTTTGGGAAGATGCCATTTAAGAAAAACTGTTGCTGGCATTAGCCAGTAGTCAAATTAATGATTTGAAAAAAGTTAGTGGTGTATTTGCTGGAATGTTAAAATACAGTTGTTACAGTTTAATATGTCAGTGAGCAAACATAAGTTGCTCCATAACTGCCATAGTGTCCAGTGTGTCTGATCAAGTTCCACCCACCCCCCAACAGCTGGATGAATTGTTTTACCTAGGGAGCAACGGGTGGTCCAGGAAGCGGTCTGCTCTGCTCTTGGGGAGCTGGACTCATCTTCACTACAGAGAAGTTTAATAAAAATATTTGTTGAACAATGGCTTTATCTGTGTGTGTGATCACAGCTGTTTTATTTTAGCAATGTAACAGCAATAACAATTAAATCCATATTCCTCCTTGGATATTTATTTTCCTGAATTCATTCTTAGTGCAGTGAAAGAATTTGGTGTGAATTGCTGAGTTAAAATAGAACTGCATGTAGTGGATTTCAGGTTACTTGTATTACCTTTGTATGGTTTTTCTATTACTTGAGACCTTAAAACATACTATAGAAATACATACCATAGAGAAGGCACATTTTAAAGTATTATAAAAGTCTTTCCTCTATTTTTTTCTGGTCACTATTTTTAATTGTTGACAATGTTCTGTTCTGCAGAGCTGTGTTTGACTATTAGAAAAGCTAAGTGCCATCTTCCCATAACAGCATGTAAGAAAAATGTGGACTATGCTTTTTGGTAAAATAAAAAAAAAATGCTCTTTTAAAATAGTATGCAATTACTGCATTCAAATAAAGATAGCTCATCTCTAAATCTCAATTTTATAAAACCAGTTATTTCAGTGTTGCCAATGCCTTTTGTTGAGATGTTGAATAATGAAGAAGCTTTTGTATGAGCTTGCTTAGAAAGATTTTACTGCAGCTACTTGTATTTACTTATAGGCAATTCCAGTGGTTGGCAGCTTGCAGTGAAAACCACTGCTAGTGTGCATTGGCTGTGCAGGCTTGCCCACAGTCTAAAAGGGAATTCAGTGCTGGTCAATACAGTTTCATAAGATGAGAGAGGGAACCCAGAGAAAGCTTCTGTTACTGGTTCTCATGTTTTGAATTCCTTCCTCAGATGTCCATCAAAGTACTCCAGTTACTGCCCGTTTAATCTGATGGTGCAGGTAACGCTTTGGAATCTGTTTACAGAGTTGAGCATCTGAATTCCATAGGGGCCTGCATCATTGTAAAGTCATTAAATCCTAGTAAAGATGTTCACAGAATCATAGAACAGCCCAGGTTGGAAGGGACCTTGAAAGATCATCTGGCCCAACCTTTTTTGGGGAAGGAAGCCTAGCTGAGATTATCTAGCACTCTGTCCAATCGCATCTTGAAAACCTCCAGTCATGGGAACTCTACCACATCCCTGGGGAAGTTGTTGCAGCAAATGATTGTTCTCAATGGAAAAAAATTCTTTCTTATATCGAGGGGAAACCTCTTCCAGCGTAACTTGTATCCGTTGCCCCTTGTCTTCTCTGTGTGGCACCTTGTGAAGAGAGAGCCTCTGTACTCTGTGTAGCTGCTCTTTAAGTACCAGAATATCATAATAAGGTCCCCGCTGAGCCTTCTCTTCTCCAGGGAGGAAAGACCTTAACTCGTTAAGTCATTCCTCCCAGGGCAAGTTCTCCATCCCTTTGACAGTCTTCCTGGCCCTCTTTTGGACCCTCTCCAGTGTGTTATAATATACCTTTTTCATACTGCTAAAAACGTTGTCTTTTTCCACTTCCAGCAGTCAAGTTTCATGCCTTCACTCTCCTTGCAAGTTTTCTCTTATTCTAGTAATGAGACAAAGAGGTTCCCTTGTCCTAATATCCTGTCACCTTATTCGTGGAACTTGTTTCCACCTGGTTCTTGCATCTCAAATGTAGTATTACAACTTTTTCCATCAGGAAAGCATAATCTCATTCTCTTAATCAGGTACCATCTTTCTATTCTCCCATCACACATCACATCTAATTTCTCTCCATTTGCCGAGTTATCTTCATGGGAAAATGTTAGGGCTCTCATTAATTCAGCATTCATGGCATCTGTTGACCTGGTTAATGTCTTCTTCCTTGAACACTTGTCCTTGTTTTGCTTTTGATATCGTTGTCTCCCTCCACTCAACAATTTCCAGTCTCCTCTAACATATTTTGTTTTTTTCTCACATTTTCCTTACCGAGGGAAAGCTGTAACACAAAAATAAGATCTACTTTCAATGTAATTCACTTTAATCCCCATTAGAGACAATAAAAGGTCCTTCCTTAACTGAAATTAATGGCTTATTCCTTCAATGCACATCACATTATGTTTATATAATTTGATATATTACTTTTTGATTTTTTATTTGGTGCTGCGATGGATGGTGTGAATTATTGTACTATTGTAATTATTGTATTCAGTTATTTCTATTAGTCCTCTGTAAGCAAAAGCCTCCAAAGTCTCCGAGTAGTTCACCACATTTCTATCCTGCACATATACCTGAATTCAGGTAAATACTTTCTCTTCAGTCTTATACACCCTATATCCCAGACTGGCAGATTTTATATAAATTTAATACATATATTTTGCCAGCCTAAAAACTAAACATGGCTGGTTCATGGCACTTGACAGCTGTTGCTGAAACAAGACAGGAAGCTGGAAAGATGTTATGCTGGAAGCTTCTTATGTTTAGTTTTGGGTCACTCTCAAGTAAATTCTTCAGTGTTAATAAAATAATTTAGATTTCTCATGAAGCCTCCTTAGGCAAATTTTTTTAAAAAACAGCAATTCTGAAAAAGGATGTTTTCAGCACTGATATTTCTGAAACTGATTTATTTACCCCTTCAAAAATCTTTTGCTCATGTTTAGAAAGAGTGCAAGAAAACAATCATCGTTGTAACAAGTGCCTTCAGCTCTGCTTTCCTTTTGAAGTCATCATTCTTACCTAGTGCAAGGCCAAGTCTTGTTGATGTAAAATGTGAAAAGTGTTACAGGTTAAATCTCCTGGCATACAAAGTCATATGTGAAGTATTGATTTATTCTATGCAAAACCATACATTTTACATAGGACCAAATCTGGAATATTTGCTAGAAGCCATGCCATTGAAATCAGACAGGTTTTTAAGGGATTTCAGAAAATTAGGTATACAACTCTTAGCATTTCTGAAGATACTAACCTTCCACTGACAGCCAGCTTCTATTCCCCATTCATCATCCCTCAGAATTTAAGGCCTAGGTATTTGAATTACTTGTATGTCACCTTTACTCTGACCAGAATTTGGAAAATGAGTGTGTGGTTTTGTGACTACACAGAAATTATTAGGATATACAGAAGATTTTTAATGAAACACATTGTTTCATAGTTCCCTTATGCTCTTATAATGGCTTTGATCTTTGAGAAAAGTGGTAAAGTCAGAACCGGAAGTGTTGAAAATTACTGCGGTTCTACTTTGGTTAATTTACATTTCTTTTAAGATGTGTATTCACTGATAGTTAAACCTATGTCATAGTCTGTTTAAAGAGTGGAATTAATGTTATCTAAATTTTAACCCTCAAATAATACTAATATTTAAAATGTAGTAGTTAAGACTTGTACTTGTTTATATCAAATTGTTTTGTTTGAAAGAGAGTGATAAAATCCAAAGTTTTCATTTATAAACAGTCTTGTTTCATCTAAAACTGTTTATCCGGTTTTGACATATTGCCGGACTGGCACTGCTCTTATATACCCTAAACTTAGTGAAATTAATTTCCTATTCATTCTCATAATGACAGTGAGTGTGTTGTTCAACAAAAAACAAGTTTGTTTTCAGCTCTCCTAGAAGGACCTTGGCTCAGAGCAGAAAGCCTGTATGTCATCGAAAAGACCTTCCAAGCCTATTAGTAAGAGCCATGCAAGTTTTTATGGCACAGTGGACACAGCAACTGGTTTTTGCTCTGTTCAGCCATTCACAAGAGCATGTCATAATGAAGCTAAAAACCACGGTTGAATATTAATGAAGGCATAGTAATAATGTAGGAATAGTAATGAAGCACACATTCTTCACTCCTTAGTGAGTTCTTTCCACACTTCATTTGAGTGTATGCCAAAACTGACATAAAACTAATAACTAAGAGGGAGCCATCTTATGTAACATTGTGTGATGCCCTCGTGTGACATGGCAACTTATTTCTCTTTTTGCTTTGCTGTTGCTACCATGCATTTCAGAAAGTTCCATCCAGTGTTGACTGAAAAAAAGATGACTTTGTAGAAGACATGATGCAGTTGTAGTCAAGAGAAGCCAGAATGTAAGACTGTGGGCTCAGATGCTGGCTGAAGATCAGTCATTCTAGCCACAAATCTAAAAATGCACCACTGTATGGTAAAGCTGGAAAATCTCTAAGATCTTGGCTTCTACTAACAGAAAAGAAGAAAGTTAAACTCATGAAAGACAGCTGTGATAATTTTGGTCATTTCCAGGCATGTTAAATTTTCATTATAGCAATTATTCTTTTAATTATCTTCTTAAACAGCTTCCATTTAAAGACATCATCCACCATGACTGGCTTTTCAAAAATTCATTTTAATCAGCAGGGGTCCAGTTTAAAAAAGCACAAAAGTCTGCATTAAGGACTATCCCTATTGAAGGCAACAGCTAAAACTATTCTTAAATTCAGGCGTGTACTAAGGCTTCAGTTGTGGAACTAAAGAAGTTAGAATGATTCAGGCACAGGGTAAATTGGAACTGAAAAAATCTCATAGATAGCTTTGCAGCCTCAGCTTCTACGAGCATGTCTGTGACAGCTGCATTGTGGAGTAGCAGAAAGGAGGGCTGTCTAGGTGTCACAGGTAGAAACTGAGACATTAAGATCTTCACATTTTCAGTTCAAAGAATTCCACAAAGACGCTGTCAGTAAGAGGCTGTAATAGCAAAGTTTTTGTATGGATAATATGGTGCATATAATGAGTCTACCCAGGAAAAACAAGACAAGCTGTTAAAAGAAAAGTAAGTTTTGGACAGCTAGGGGGTATAATAGTACTCGCACACAGCTGTGTCAATGGGCTCAAAGCAAAAGCTTCTGCATTGAGTTAAAATACACAGTGTGTTGTTATGCTTAACTGTGTTTTTTAAAAAAACACATCATCTCAAGCTGTGTTTTCTATCTGGAAGCTAGAAATTGTTGAGAAATACGCTGCCAGGGAGCAGCAAGGGACAACTGCAGCCTAAAGGACAAGGAGTCAAGCATGGTAACATAGCAGGCAGGGCAGGGGCCCTGCCAACCAGGGCTTAGTCCCACAGTACCTGACTGAGGTGAACAACACAGTCCTGGCAGTCAACCAGGAGTTGACATCACTGAAAAGGTTGTGGTGACACAGCACGTCCAAGGTCAAGCTGGAAAGTCAATCCACAGGTCATTCCAGTGATCACCAGGCAAGTCCACAGGAACAAAACAGATCCAGCTGAGCTGGAGACAGGTACACCTATGATATAGCTCTGACAAGGACTGAAATCTCAGTCCTGAGCTTAAATGGTGCCACTGGGCCCATGGCCAGAGGGTGTTGGTGGAGACCCCAGGTGAAACTGGCCATGGACACTAAGGCCTTTTGGTGCACACAGGGCCCTGACACAGACCACATGTTAGGGGGACCCAACTGCAGGAGATTTTCTCTTTAAAGAAGCCCAGAAAAGTAGTGTTTGGGTTAACCAAAAGAGAAAATCACAAATAAGACACTCCTTTGATAGTTTTTTTACGTAATACCTGAAATAGATATCTGAAAAACTGGAAAAGAAGAGCAAAAAGTTTTATTTGCTCTAGCAAGAGCGTTATGAGATCACACAAAATCTGCTGAAACCATAGAGGAAATAATAATTTCCAAGAACTCACATATGACATTAATGATTCAGGTTTAGCACTGAGGCTTTGAATTGGTTAACAATAATCTAATTTGTTTCCATCAAATGCTTCCACGGCTATGCATCTTCAAAGGAAGTGAGAAGATAAATGGCGTGATGTAGAACAGAGCAGCTAGTTTGGATCCTTGTCCCCATGTATGCTGAAAGAGCACTAGAACAACTATTCTTGCTGTAGGCGTGTTCAGACAGCCCGTCATTATAAAGTTGACAGAAAGCATACATATCGCTCAAGTATCTAGTGAACTACATGCCTCCCAACCATTTTCAGAGATGTCATTTATATTCCTATCCCAATTTTCTTCTTTTATCATTATTCAGAAAGAATATGAAAAAGACCAACTTAATCTTTCAATAACATAGTTTTTTCCCTGCTGTATACTGTGACATTGGGATGTGACAGAGTCTTTTATATGATTTTTGCATCCTGCATCTGTGTACAGCAATCTTTGAGAAGAATTTTGGAGGAATTACTTACTTTTCCATTTTTATTTGTGTGATGGAGTAATCTGTCATATATATGCTGTCAGGTATATTGTTCAGGATAATTGGGAACTGGGATAGGTCAGGTAATGGGAAACAGACATCGTGCAGGTATTGTGAGATGTGAGATTTCAGTACAGATTCCCCAGGAACTCTGTGCAGTTAGTTCAGTTTTGGTGCAGCGTAGCCACATTTGGAAAAGGACTCACGCCGGAGTAGTTCTTGAGAAGGACTCTCCCGTGAAAAGGGACCCCACGTTGTGGCCAGGATTGTGAGGAGCCCTCCCCAGAGGAGGACGGAGCAGCGGACTGACTGCATCCCCCATCCCCTCCTTCCCTCACGCCGCCAGGGGGGAAAAGGTATAAAACAAAGCCTTTGGGCTTTGGGAAGAAGGGAGGGGTGGGGGAGAAGTGCCTTTCTAAGATGTGGTTTTCTCTCTCTCAGTATCTTGCTTCTTGTTGTAAATAGTTAATAAATTCAATTGTTTTCTTGTTCTTCGCAAGTCTTGTTGGTTTCTTGCCCGTGACCGTAAGTGGTGTGTGAAACCCTCCTTATCCCTGCCTCAGCCCACCAGTATTTAGCAAAAACTGTCCCCGTGGCTTTATAAACCATGACAGTCTACTCACTGAGTAAGGAGTTAGTCTGCCTGTCTAACAACAGGTACACGTGGACTCAGTATCTGGTCTTATAAGACAGAATGAAAATCCTACCTGAGGAGCAATCTATGACTGCACTATTAAGATGATACCATGTTAGATGTGTGCCAAAGGCACATCGTGTTCTTCTCTTGTTCCAAAGGCACATCGTGTTCTTCTCTTGTTCCAAAGGCAAAAGGAAGCAAGTATTTTTTTATCAACTTTTGAATGTTTGATTTTCCCTATGGGCCCAGCTAGCTCAGCTTTTCAGCATACAGTGAAATTTCTATTCCTTTCCAAGTTTGTTCTCTTCCTTCTTTTTATACCTGGACTGCACCCTCTGCATTGCTCAAGGTGCAGACACAAATTTAGAACAAACTTCATATTGTCGGGCAGGAAGTAAATCTCTTTCTTTCTTTCTTCTTGTATGGGCCAGCAACAAGCTAACGGTGAAATCAAAATAAGCGATTGCCGGCTTCCCAGTACCCAATAAGAACAGATGCAGAAGAGGTAGCGACTAAATCTAGGGAGACTAGGCTGATGGCTCTTGGGACAACTGGTACAAGAATGACATTTCTAAATGTATTTTCTCATGTGCACTCTGGAAGCGAGGCCTACTAATTCAAGACTAATTTCTTAAAGGTATGTGTGCCAGGCTCACTGATTTCCTGTGACTACTGAAAATCTTGTCTTTATGCATTTCATGGGAAGCCTCTTTTCCCCCTTTCAGGTGATAGTGAACTTCTCAGGATGGGGACTGTCTTTGGCTGGGAGGAGATGATCTTAATGTAAGGTGATCTTACATTGTAATGCAAACAAATAGTGATAAAAGTATTGCATTGGCTACAACTCAAAAGCAAGAAACTAACTGTCAAAGTATCAGGAAAAAGTCTGGAAGCTCTTTTGTGCATATACTGATTTTTTCTTGTTTGCAGTGCTTAGAGAAGAAGAAAATTATGCAATGTAAGTTAAGCAGTATTTTGTAGCGGTATAACTGTGAATGCAGTTAATTAACACAAAGGAAAAATGATCCTAAAAATAATGTTGGAAATTAAGTCTGGTTAAATAGATGATAATGCTTTTGCTGGCTGTGTGACAAGCCTCGGTACAAGATGTCTAGTCTGTAGATTCCACCACTGAGTAAATCGTTGCCATAATTCATGTAAAAAAATACAGTTTTATCATTCTTCCAATAAAATTAACTGCAAACTGGGCTTGTAGTGCAGCACTTATGCTGGCCTCTGTGCCCCAAAGGTCATTGTATTGTCTGCATAAAATGTTTGAGTCATATTTGAAAGAAAAGTAATGGGATAAAAATGTCTTCATTGGAAGTGTTTGCTTCCCTGGAGTGTAGGAGCTCTCGAGTACTTAACCATAGTTCTGTAGCAGATGGGGAGCAGCCAAGCCACTATAATGGGATGAGAATCTCTAATGTCAACGCTGGCTTCAGGGATAAAAACCAGTTTTTTATAGAGAGAGGTCCTACTTTAATCTGCAGCATAACAATAAGTGTTCAGCTGCATTTTAAGGAAATTTTTTTCCTACAACAAATAAAGTATATATGTTAGGATAATAAGAACTACCATCATTATGCATAAAAATCTGGTTCTGCTGAAATCAAGTGGCAAGACTACTTGATTTCAGTGGAATCGAGGCTTCACCAGTCTATTTAAATGCCAAATCTCTATAGCAGACATTTGTGCTTAGAGCAGCATCAAAAGCAAGTTGCAAGCAAAAAGTGTGTGCCCTGTCAGGAACCTTCCCCCAGCCTTGTTAGAGTGCAGATATGCTACCCAAATCCTAGTCAGAGCTCTGATTTTATAAATAGTGGCCAAAGTACAAAAGACAAAACCTAAACAAACCTGAACATAAGTCTAAAAGCTATAAACCCAAACAGTCCATAAATCAAATGATAAGATTCCACAAGATGAAGAATTCATGAATAACAAGCATGTAAGTTCACTTGGTAGAATGTTGGAAATATGCCACCTCCTGCAACTGGTAATCAAATCCACCTGAACTAGTGGTTTTTAACTTAAATAATGTGAAATATTTTCCATCTACTGTATTAGAAACTAGATTAGAGAAATCAAAAGGAAAGGTTTAACTACTCAAGAAAATAAGTAGAAAAAGTTGTGTTTTCACAGACATTTCCTTTGCAGTAAATCAACGTTTGCCTCCTTTTAGTGTCCTCTTCACTTATGGGGGAGGAGGTTACCTTTCATTTGTCAGACATGGCAAGGTATTTCTGCTTTTGCAAATGTTGCTGTGAACTAGATGTGTCTCAAATGGAGTCTAATTTCTCATTACCTTTCTAACCTTTCAGCCTGTGCTGATTCCAAACTGGAGAATTTGAAATGTAGGTTCAGAAGCAAACTGTGTCCTTTCAACAGCCTGCTCTATTTAGTCAGATAAGGACATCTGTGCAATTTTAAGGGAAACCTTCCAAATTGTTAGTGATCCACTGTTTTGTTTTTTTTTTTGTCAGTTGGCAATTGACATAAAAAAGCCAGTGCCTGTACCCAAATTCATGTTTTCTTGAAACTTCATTTTTTTCTTTAGTTTCTAAATTTTTGCTTGTTGGTGAGAGATAAGAACCTGTCTGTAGAGGAATACATCTTATGGCTTAACTTTATCGTTGTGTGAAACTAGATGAAGTGCCCCTAACATGTAGATGAGATGCTGAGAACAACTCATTCATAAAAGTTGCAGGTCTCCAAAAGAAGGCTGCAGTGTTATTCTTAACATTCATTGCTCTTTCAAGTCTATCCATTAGTCCTCTGAATGAATGCAATTGTTAACACAATATATTGTTTGCTATATTCAAGAACAGAACTGAAGCTGTATTAAAATCTCCCATCATGACAGCAAAATTTAAGTAGTTGATGCTGGGGGCTCCAAGCNGGTGTAAAATTTGCCATGCCAAGTGGTCAATCCAAGCCCAAACTATAGTTTAACTTTGTTGGGTTCTGGAAACATATTTCCCAACCATTCATTTATATCATTTAGTACTGAATATCATGTAAAAACAGTACAGAAACTTGCACTATTTAACTGAGATGCGGTATCACTTCCCCTGCAGTTTTTATTTTAATTTCATGTCTGTTTCATGGTTTTCTAGAAGAGTACTGCTGAACCTTGGGGGAAGCATCAGAGAAATGGCATAAATCAAGACTTTCCCTATATTCCTTTAGTTCTAAACATCAAGTNGTGTGAAACTAGATGAAGTGCCCCTAACATGTAGATGAGATGCTGAGCACAACTCATTCATAAAAGTTGCAGGTCTCCAAAAGAAGGCTGCAGTGTTATTCTTAACATTCATTGCTCTTTCAAGTCTATCCATTAGTCCTCTGAATGAATGCAATTGTTAACACAATATATTGTTTGCTATATTCAAGAACAGAACTGAAGCTGTATTAAAATCTCCCATCATGACAGCAAAATTTAAGTAGTTGATGCTGGGGGCTCCAAGCCATGTCAGCCTCTAAGAAGTGGAAACTGCCAGTGGTTATCTTAGGTAACCATAAGAAAACATATTGTATCATGCATATCATTGTATGGTAACAATTGCTTATTGTTTCTTTTTTTTTTTTTCTTGTAACTAGCACATTTTACTTAGCTATTTATTCAAATAGTTTAAGAAAACCCTTTAATTAGATTCAAGTCTGAATTAGGTTTAATTGCCTCACATTTCCAAATCTTAACTTTTCCAGTGAACTAAATAAAAATATTAAATGGTATGCCTTGAACAAGACAGAGGCACAGTGTGGAAGCTTGCTTAGGTTCCTTCAAAATATCAGCAGTTTGACATATTGATAGAAGAAAGCATTATTCCCCATGTGTAAAGAACTGACTACAAAATGTATTCTTTTGAAAATACAAGAAAAATAATGAACAATTTCCTCCTGCAAATTTTCCAAATGAGGAAAAGTAGTAACATGTCACAAATCTGTTTTAAATGTTGTTACTTGGTGTTTTCTTAGACCTCTTAGAAGATTCACCAGGGGTTGATGAGAATGGGCAAGTTGTCTGAAAACAGTTACAGTAACTCCAGATCTGAAGCAGTATTGAGTGAAAGATATGTAACACATAGCCTGTTTTAGCATTGTATGGATCAGTGACTATCAACTGTCTTTGGAAAGGGATGTGATATAAAGGATGATTAATACAAAGTCGATTTGTATAAATTACTTTCTAGTAAAAAAACTCTACATCAAGGCAAACCTAATAGCAATAAAAATTGGTGTAAAATTTGCCATGCCAAGTGGTCAATCCAAGCCCAAACTATAGTTTTACTTTGTTGGGTTCTGGAAACATATTTCCCAACCATTCATTTATATCATTTAGTACTGAATATCATGTAAAAACAGTACAGAAACTTGCACTATTTAACTGAGATGCGGTATCACTTCCCCTGCAGTTTTTANAAAAGAAGAAGAAAAGCAAGCTCCTTATCTGCATGGTGGTGTGGTAGGCTCAGATCAGGTCAGATCAAAAGCCCACTAGGCTTAATTTTTCCTTGTCCTCTATAGGACTAAATTTCTTGCTTTTAACTCTTTATATATAGAAGTCCAAGCCTGTTGACTTAATTTCTAAACCGTTATGGTGAGAGGGGGTCAGCTAGGTAGCATCTTTTCCCAGGCCTGCACACTGTCTCAGTGAACTTAAAGTGCTGTTAGAATATTCAGGAACTAGAGACCCAGAAAGATCTTTGAGTTGAGCAAACCTGTCAGTTCTGCTCTGGACCAAGCCCTTAAGTGGATATCCTATGGTTTTAGCATCCTTAGTCTCCCAATGAATTTTTTTTTTTCCTCACAGTTGCTTCAGCTCATAGTGAAAGAATCACAGATATAATCAGAATTTTCATTTCTAATTTTTTTTAGTCATTGTTTGAATGAAAAACAGCAACAACCAAAAGATAATAGCTTCTGGTAGATACGGAAGAACAGAACAAGCATAGTGATACATTCCCAGAATAATCAACTGCCAAAATTATTTTATATTAAAGGACTTTCTGAGCCAAAGGATCATATTTGTGTTTAAAAGCCTTTATTAGATGTTTCTTCAATGAATTTGTTCAATCCTTTGCAAGCCTTTGTGATCTTCCAGCATCCATAACATCCTGTGGCAAGAAATTCCATGAGGCAGTCTGTTAGTCTGATGATTGTGCTGCTATTGTATTTCTACAATGCATGGAAATCAGCAACTCTGTTATATTTTCCTGCCCATTATCTTAACACAGGAAATCACTCAGATATTGCTCAAAGCACTAAGCTAGGTTCTTGACTTACACAAATTGAAATCAATGGATCTAGGATAATTTATGAAATAGTATTATGTTATTGCTGTGCAAGAGGAGTCTTGAGTTTGAGACTGAGGTCAACTTTTTCCATTTGTCCACACAATTTGCCTGCAGAAAATCCTCTTAGATTGGCTTTGTGAGGACCCTGCTAGTACTCCCAGGAGGAAATAATTGGGTGAGTCTTTTACTGTAGAGTGCTGACCTGCTGCCAGGTGATCTGCCTGTCCTGTCTGACTTTGCAGTGCTTTCAAATGGGAAATATATGGGACATAAGGTGACACGAAGTCTTTCTTAAAATAAACCCCAAATTTTTCACCCTAGGGACATATGACATCCATAAAAAGTCTGCATTCTGGTTGCTTGACAGTGGGAAAAAGAACATGTGGAACTGAGTCCTGGGAGCACTTCAGGCTACTGTAGCCTTGGTATCTCTCAGATCTTACATTTCATTACACAGAACTCTTCCTTTCTACGCTGGTTTCTTTAGGCTGGAACTTCCATTTCATCCTCATTACCTTGAGAAGGTACTTTGTTGGGGCAGATTCTGTGAGAAGCTTCTGGAGGGCTCTCTTAGAAAGAACTTAGGCATGAGACCAATGCAGAAACCCATTTTAAATGGAGTTGGAAGTGGGAAGAGTGTATGAGAGTGGGCATCATTTAAACAGCCCATACTTAAAGGATTTCATGCGGGACTGAATACTTTATGGATACCTCACTGCCTGTAGTACTTTGCAGCTGCAATATGCTTAATGCTGGCTAACTGCCCAAGGATGTAGCTTTTTTTCTGGGCAAATTTTGCAACCTGCAACCATGTCTTGAAGCAGCTATCAACCCGGATCTTAGCTGACTGAAAACTTATCTCGGCACATACCTTTTAGCCTGAAAGTTCTACCTTCTATCTTCCAGAAACTCAACACATATGTACCCCCTCTCTTGCTTCCTCCCAGTTTTAATTGCTTTTAATTCTGAGTATCAGATCATCTTTTCCCCTTATTTTCTCAGCAGACAGTTATTCATGGAAAAAAATGTTCCTAGTGTCTGGCTGTGGAAGTGGATCATATTCCAAATACAAAGGNCCCTCACCTAACTTCTGCCTACAAACCGTTTTCCACTACAAGAGTGTTCATTTTCAGTATAAAAATATCCCTAATAAAACGATAGATTACCCACATTACTGCTTTTTAATGAAGCAGACTCTCCAATGTAAAATAATCAGGGTGATTTTAGGTTTGGCTCAGAGGTGGCTTAGAGGAAAATATTGAATAGCAAAATGGTAGGTCAGAGTAATGCTAGAGTAATACCAAATTGTGCATGCCTATCACATTTTATTCCTGTACCTGGAAGGGTTGTTCTGTTTTTACTTACAGCAGCGCCTGAGCACCTGTTTACCCCATTGGGAAATGTCCATTCCAGGTTCCATTTGTGCTGACTTTCAGAGGACTGAAATTACAGCTTGGCTCTAATTTGTGATCATAACTTGTATTTTTAGTTAAACATGGGCAGCTTGTATGTTCAACTATGGACACCTTTGATAATGCTTCCTGTGGCAGACAGGATGGAGGTTTTCATGCTGCTTTGGATGCTGTCACTAACAGAGTGCTCAGTGGCAGTCCTTTAAGACAACAGGTAAATGATGGACTACCAGTTGTTGCTTACTTGTGGCTACAAATGTCAGCTATAGGGATTTCAAGGAGCTTATCTCTCTTGAACAATCAATATATTATTCTGGAACCCACCAAAATGCTGAGAAAGGAGATGCAGTCACAGAGCTTGCCATGCAGGCCATAAAAAGACCTGGCCAGCTGACTAAACTGTTTCTGACTTGAAAACCTACTCTACTTCTTAAAAAAGGGCTGAGTCAGTAGTTTCATGTCTAGTACTCAAAAGTACTGAGCACTTCCAGTTAGTATCTAGGATACCTTCTGTTCTCTGTCTGCGTGCTGATGCAGTTCAAACTGCTGAGAAATCTGCGAGACCAAATTTTAAATTATAGTCTCCCCTCATCAGTTAATACCTGCTGGCAATGTCTTCAGGGTGAGTGGACTTCTTTTGAAGACAGTACCAGGTCTATGTACTTCTAAAGGTCTTCATAAGCCCTCTGTTTTTCACTTGGTTGCTGCTACTGTTGGAAGTGGCCCCTTTTGGAGCAACAAGAAGGCGTGTCTCTCTCATTTCACAAAGCCGTTAACAGCGAATCTTCTGTTAGTGCTAATATTTTTAATTCTTCTAACTTCACTGACCTGGCGTAGATTAGTTGTAATGATAATGAAAAGCAGGTTTTGAAGATTGCCATCCAGGTGTCAGAATAAATTTTTGTTTATTATAAGCTGATAAATCAGCTATTATTTAATTTACACAGCAGCTGCAAAGGTAATTACTTGGATATATTGAATGGTTATGTCTAATGAAGGTGAATTTCTAATGACAGCTACATTCCAAAGTTCTTACTCATAAAGCAATAACCAGAGCTTTGAAAATTTATGAAAACTTTAGAGGAACCAAACTGTGAAATGTGTCTTAAAGAGTAGATTCTGTTCAAAGTCATTCAGTGGGAAACACTAATCTTTTGCTTCTTCAGATATACGTGCACTATGAATTGGAGGAAGGACAAAAATTACATTAAATTCTTGTCCATATTAGGACTAATATGCACATTGCTGAATGATCTAAATGCAAGAACAATGCTATTATTTTGTTTATTCAGATGCGAACAAACCGAAATAGTTGGAGGAAAGTATCTGCACTATAACAAAGGAGATAAAATATGAATACTTGGTGATTTGCAGAACACTTCTCATGTAGTCAAAAGATATAGGGCATGGCCTCAAACATTCATAAGCATTTTGTATCCTTGCTCCATACCAGTGGACGCACAAGCTGTCTTGTTACTTCTTTCTCTGATGTTCAGGAAGATTATGTCACAGTAAAATATAGGACCTTTGTGTCTTGCTGAGAATCACCCAGGTGGGAAGGATGGCTGAATAGAACATTGTCTGCATTCTGAACTCATTTCTTGGAGGAATAATTAAGGTAGCAAGGGGAAGAAAAGGATTGGGTGGGGGAAGCTGTCTTGGGAATTAGGATAAGAAAATACCTCTGGCAAGTGGAACAGGGGAAGATGAACGTGAACTTGATCTGACAATGAACTAGACCATTTGGGTAAAGTGGGAGAAGAGGTAATAAGAAATAAAAGGACATACTTACACAAGGGAAGAATACATTTCCTATATTAATGTTCATGTTTACAAAGATGTATCATTTTAAAAATAAAGGTTAATAGGTTTTGCTTGAGGGTTTTGGTGCACATTTGATGTAGCTGCTAATAAAGCACAGTAAGCCATGATGGCTGCAGTGTACTTCTCTCTCTGTGGGCGATGATTTTTTAAGACAGCATATTTCACAAAGCTATTAAAGTACTTTGTTTGTAACTTGAAGAGTATATACCATGAACTCATTAAAATCTCTCTCATCATTGTACTCATTAAATTATTTTTAAAGGTCGGGCCCTGTTATCTTAATACAGTGACGTCAATGAGAGCGTTACATGGTTGGGGCAAGCAACATTTGACTCTAAATCATCCCAGCTAATACGACTGATTTGGTGTAAGAGCTGTTGAAAAAAACTCCTCCTAGGTTTGTTATGCTGTGAGTTCAAGCTTGTATTACTTCATGATGCTTACACAAAGTCCAGTGAATTTAGTGGAGGGGCTTCCAGTTGGGGCCGTTGGGCATTTCTGGATTCCAGATAATGGAGACGAATTCAGTGGCTTAAGTGAGCTTAGACTGTGCAAAATGTATACCTTGAAACCTATATTGGCATCCAGTTTTATTTCACCACATTTCATGTAAGCATCTGCGAATTATAGACAGCAGGTTTCCTTTCTTAGTCAAAAACTTTTAAGAAACTTCTGACTCCAAGTTCCTTTTTCTTACAACAACATAGTGTTTGTTGTGTGAAAGACTACAGTGCACATGTTTTGTGAGGTGAATAGCTTATATTCAATGTGAATGATTATGCAGTTGTTCTGGAGAGAACGTTTTCTGTGGATTCAGCCTAATGAAACATATGTTTCCTATTATATCAAATTCATTTTTTACAATATCCATTTCAACATTGTGAAAACGTTTAAATGTTTGCTCTATAATTTATATCCTTCTTTCAAATGTCACCTCTTAAAACTCATAATCATTTTATGAAAAAATATTTCAGCTCTTTTAACAGAAAACAACAGAAAGCCAGTCATATGTATTCCATCCCAAACTGTGTTTGACCTCATTCAGAAATAATAGGATATTTTTTTAAGATTAAAAAAAAATTAAGGACATTCGTCTACCTCTAAGTTCCATTATTCCTTCTTAATTGTCTTCTGCAGTTGCTGTCTGTGTCTGCTATTCTGGCTTTCTCTTCATGTAAAAATATTTTAGGAGCCTGTTATGCAGAAGAGGAATGAAGCATTTGAAGACTGAAGTACACTCTGGCTTTCTTTTTCTGTATAGTGCTTTACCAGTGTGTTCTGCAG
>VZTO01023025.1:0-24060 GCA_013400615.1 Syrrhaptes paradoxus | reverse complement strand
CTGGGATTTCATTCACAGTACTTGGATATTTTTTTTTTTCCCCCCCCTTGGTTTGCCCCCTTTTTTCTGGCACCTTGAAATGCTAAAATGCTACTCTCCCAACTGCAAACCACATATCTTTCCTTTACTTTCTCGCTATATCAAACTATGAGTATGTACATATGCTTTGAAAAAGACAGAAACTACTGAAACAAATTGCTGTATTGTGGGTGTGTCTTGCCTCTGTAAGATGATGAGAAAAAACAGAAGTAGTCATGTTGTGTAAAACAGTTGGGATATACTTTCAGTGTATTGGGGAGAAGAGAGGAGCAAGATCTTTCTCTTGTTAAACAATATGTTTCTTTACATCTCCTTGTGCAGTTTGTTAGTATTCCTTTTGTCAAAGTCTAGCTCTAGCTTTAGAGAATAAAAAAAAAAAATCTTCTGATTTCTTTGAGATCCTTCTGATTTCCTCGAGGTAGACTAATGCATAAGGTATGACTGAAAATGGCAATGCAGGACATAGGGCATTGCTCAGCTCACCATAGGTGGGCAAGCAAACCAAGACAGAATGTAAATTAAAGTCCTCTTTGGGCAGAGAAATCTCACCAATATAAACAAAGGTGTGATAGCTGTAGGCCTGTTTGGCAATACTAAACCAGTTCAGTGGGTAAAGAAATAATGTAGTTTGCTAATAGATCAGAAAGGCTGTTTACGTAATACAGAGTGCTTCCATGAGCAAAGAGTTCAGGATAAGGTATATTAATTTTTCCTTTGCCAAATAACAGAAATAGGAGCTTATCTGAAATGAATTTTAACTCACTTCTGTCTTGCTGCTCAGGCTTCTCTACGCTTGTCTGTACTCAGTAGCTGCAACCGTAATACATGTAGTGAGTAGAGCATTAAAGCAGCCTCACACTGAAAAATGTTACTGGCTTGTGGTTGATCCTCAGTTCTGCTTTTACTCTCCCCTGACACATTCACTGTGTATTTGTCCAGCTAAATGAGACTAACATTTTCATTTAGACAAGGAGGCTATGTTGAAATAGGGACAGCTACAGGCATTTTAAAATGTAGACAGTAAAATTTTTTTTGAGTGTGCCTATGCTTAATTTTAATTACACGTTCAATCTGCTTACATGCATTTGAAAATCACATTTTGTTTCCTCTTGCCTCCCCGAGTGCCTAACCACTTTTGAAAATTATCTGCAGGACATATTTGAAAATGAGATATAGAATGTGTATGGATGTTCACAACCAATGAAGTTACCAAAATTTAATGAGTTTGTAAGCTGAAGTGATTTAAGCTATCAAGTTTTACTTTACCACTGGGAAGACTAGGAGTACACATAGTCTGTTTGTGAAACTCAGTTGATGAGCAGATGCTTATGCCAAGCACATGCAATCATTAGCGCACACCACAAAAGTGGTATTTCAGGCTCATGTACATGCTGTGACAGAGCTGTATCTAAAGCACATTTTTTTCACTATTGCAGTTGCAACCAAATGATGAAAAATATGGTAAAAAAATGACCCCTCCCACTTCTAGTCTTCAAAGTTGAAAAAATAGACTAAAACCCTGAATTGTGAGCTTTAGTGGCTAGAAAATGCTATCACAGGAGTCAAGCCTTTTTCAGTTTGCTGTGCATTGTAGAATGGCATCTTACCCAGTTTTCACATTCATAAATACTGATTGACTAAAAAAGAATTTTAATTTCCAGATACCTTGCTATGATACTATTTGGAATACAATCACTTCAATAATTTTCCTGCCTAGGGCAAATGTAAACCTTGGCTGTCCTACACCTTTTCTAGATATGACATGTGATGCTAAGATGTATTCCAGATTTTCAAAGTCTTTGAGGGCCAAGGCATAACGAAGCCCATACATATTTGCTTTCCTTTTCTGTTTTTAATTCCCAGACTTCAAAGCACTTTTCAGCTTTTTTAATTTACTTTGTAAAATCTGTGTTTGGTTGGTACTGCCTAGCCACTTTGGTTCAAATGTGTGGACTGATGTGCAAAGTCTAAGTGATTTGCTATTAGGGGCACAGTGATATTCTGTGGCGTGGTAAGAACCTGAATGTGGGAAGAGTGAGCCAAAGGCATTTCCTGAATCGAGCCTCTTTATCTGTTAATGCAAGCAGTGACAATGTGTCATTCTATCTGTAACTTTTTCNCTACAAGTCCTCACCCACCACAGACATCCTCTGACTAAGCAATATTGTGTTATACACATTGACAAATAGAATAGACTAGAGATAAAAAGCAATTGTGTACTTAAATTGATCAAAATTCCATAGACTTCAATAAAAATATTTCTTTTATATAAAAGTTATATGTTATAAAAGGGACTGTGCTGGGCCTGTTGTGGTTATGTGTTTGCTACAAACGGTTTTCAGATGGGAATTAGGCATTAGGAACTTTAGTTCTTATAACACTCATCAGCCATTGAGCCTGTTAAAAGAAGTTCTTCCAACTTCTTCCTTGACTCAAACTCCTTGCAAAGGTCTAAACAGTCACCAAGTGTATATTCTTACTCAGGATTTACGAAGTCAGCTGCCACTTCTATGTTCCATTATAATCACCTGGTCAACAGCAAGGCTTTTCTCTCTAACTGGAGGTAAATACCTGTATCTTGTGGTGTTTTCTGTAAAGCTAGCAATGCTTTCTCTCATTAGTAATAACTGATATGTAAACTGGTACTCTCTTGAGCCAGTAAAACATTCAAACTCCTTTTGAGACCTCTTCCTTTGTAGTGTATTTAAATGCATCTCTGTGTTGTCAAATGTCCTTTCTTCAGTGTCCTTGTCCTTTAATGAGTGTTACTGGGGGACTGAGGAGTTGGTTTGCAAAGCTGATTATAATTTGATATAGATCTGGATTCAACTGATGGGTTCACCCTAGCTGTTCTGATTACTGTAGTCAATGTTAATATTATAAGGAATTGACTGCCTGTGCATTTCAATAGCTTTCAGTGTGGTTGAGTCCTATGTATTGCAAAATAGATAATTATATAGGGGAAATCTTAGGAAGGTGATAAAAAATCAAATTTTGTGTGGAGCTGGCTAATGAATTACAATGTTGATCATTATCTTGAGTCTGGATAATGTAAATGTGTGAGTGAGATACGACATTTGAAAAATGCTTCCTAGCACTTTCTAAGTGTACCTGATAAACACTTCTGGATGGGAGAGGTGAAGAGAATTCTAATTTTTTATCCAAGTTACAGAGTGGGAGATCTGGACAGTAGGAAAAAAAAACCAATAAAAAATGTCCCTTTTTTCCCTTTTTGCTACAAATCGTTGTGACTGCAAATAATTTAGTTTTTGGATACTGCAAGAGGTCTGTGCATTTCTGTTGTGAGCTGGGATATTACGAGTATATTAAATGGTTGAGAAATGGTTGAAAGCAAGATAGCTTTTGTCATGTTAGTTGTAAAGACATACAATATGGTGAGCTGACTTTACTGTTATGGCAATTAGAAAACATGATCACAATGTCCTGTGAGTCTAGTAAAAGTGCATTGCTTTGGTATTTTGTGCACTTGCAGCATGGATGTGCTAACAATCCACTTTCATTTTGCATCTCAGTACATTTAGGATTTTGGGGGAAGAATTTTCTGACTGGCTCAAAGGCAAACCTAGAGTAAAATTTCAGCCATTCATCAGATATGTGTATACGTAAGGAAAGACTGCCCAGTGACTTTTAATTTCAATCTTATAAAACAATCATAAAAATACAAAGGTCTGCATATATAGGTGCTGTTACAAGTCGTGCATATTTACCATATCTGTGTTTCTGTAACTTCATTATAACAGTTTAATACNTATCTGTAACTTTTTCAAGGTTGTTTTGTTTTGTTTTTTAAACCAGTTAGCCCATTTGCCCATGGCCCCTATGGGAAGGCTCCTGCCTAATTAACCAAGAATATTATCAGTAAAGGTACCTAGGTTAAGGTTCAGCTTTCAGATCAGCATCCGTTCTCACAGTGGGTAGTAGCAGGCATTAAGTAACAGCTGTCTTTTTGGTTCTTAAACTAATAAAATAAGCACTAATAAAAACCAAAATGGCAGTGTTGTCGGGCTACAAGTCCTCACCCACCACAGACATCCTCTGACTAAGCAATATTGTGTTATACACATTGACAAATAGAATAGACTAGAGATAAAAAGCAATTGTGTACTTAAATTGATCAAAATTCCATAGACTTCAATAAAAATATTTCTTTTATATAAAAGTTATATGTTATAAAAGGGACTGTGCTGGGCCTGTTGTGGTTATGTGTTTGCTACAAACAGTTTTCAGATGGGAATTATGCATTAGGAACTTTAGTTCTTATAACACTCATCAGCCATTGAGCCTGTTAAAAGAAGTTCTTCCAACTTCTTCCTTGACTCAAACTCCTTGCAAAGGTCTAAACAGTCACCAAGTGTATATTCTTACTCAGGATTTACGAAGTCAGCTGCCACTTCTATGTTCCATTATAATCACCTGGTCAACAGCAAGGCTTTTCTCTCTAACTGGAGGTAAATACCTGTATCTTGTGGTGTTTTCTGTAAAGCTAGCAATGCTTTCTCTCATTAGTAATAACTGATATGTAAACTGGTACTCTCTTGAGCCAGTAAAACATTCAAACTCCTTTTGAGACCTCTTCCTTTGTAGTGTATTTAAATGCATCTCTGTGTTGTCAAATGTCCTTTCTTCAGTGTCCTTGTCCTTTAATGAGTGTTACTGGGGGACTGAGGAGTTGGTTTGCAAAGCTGATTATAATTTGATATAGATCTGGATTCAACTGATGGGTTCACCCTAGCTGTTCTGATTACTGTAGTCAATGTTAATATTATAAGGAATTGACTGCCTGTGCATTTCAATAGCTTTCAGTGTGGTTGAGTCCTATGTATTGCAAAATAGATAATTATATAGGGGAAATCTTAGGAAGGTGATAAAAAATCAAATTTTGTGTGGAGCTGGCTAATGAATTACAATGTTGATCATTATCTTGAGTCTGGATAATGTAAATGTGTGAGTGAGATACGACATTTGAAAAATGCTTCCTAGCACTTTCTAAGTGTACCTGATAAACACTTCTGGATGGGAGAGGTGAAGAGAATTCTAATTTTTTATCCAAGTTACAGAGTGGGAGATCTGGACAGTAGGAAAAAAAAACCAATAAAAAATGTCCCTTTTTTCCCTTTTTGCTACAAATCGTTGTGACTGCAAATAATTTAGTTTTTGGATACTGCAAGAGGTCTGTGCATTTCTGTTGTGAGCTGGGATATTACGAGTATATTAAATGGTTGAGAAATGGTTGAAAGCAAGATAGCTTTTGTCATGTTAGTTGTAAAGACATACAATATGGTGAGCTGACTTTACTGTTATGGCAATTAGAAAACATGATCACAATGTCCTGTGAGTCTAGTAAAAGTGCATTGCTTTGGTATTTTGTGCACTTGCAGCATGGATGTGCTAACAATCCACTTTCATTTTGCATCTCAGTACATTTAGGATTTTGGGGGAAGAATTTTCTGACTGGCTCAAAGGCAAACCTAGAGTAAAATTTCAGCCATTCATCAGATATGTGTATACGTAAGGAAAGACTGCCCAGTGACTTTTAATTTCAATCTTATAAAACAATCATAAAAATACAAAGGTCTGCATATATAGGTGCTGTTACAAGTCGTGCATATTTACCATATCTGTGTTTCTGTAACTTCATTATAACAGTTTAATACAAGTGAAACCCATTATATTATAACAATTTCTCACTGGTGTCAGTGTTAAGTTAGTGTGAAAATCGACAACAATAGATTTAACCTTGTGAAAAAATGGTAAATCAGACTCAGTGTAAACAAGTGCATTCTATGCCTTATATATTCTCTGTGAAAGTTGCTATGAAAAATAATCAAGAATAATGATGGAATTTCATTCTACCTTTCACTGAAAGACTGTGACATGTTTGGCAAATGTTAAGAATGGCTCCCAAGACTTTCTGAAAAATGTGGCACTCATAGCCACCCATTACCCTATTTCAAATTATAAGCAAATGTAAGTAAGAAGAACTTGGGAAATTTCCAAACTTGCACAAAGCATGATCTGGAATCTTGAGACCAGATTTATCCTCCATTTGAATTACATCAGAATAAATTTGGCCTTCAGTTTGTTCTTGGTTTTGACTTGAGACTCTGGAAACGTTGAATTGCTGGAAATGTTTTCAAGTCTGAGACTCAGTAATCACTTCTCTAATAATTAACACAAATGAGAGAGTTCTATATAAAGACAGTTAAAATTCTTGCATAGTTTAAACTTACATAGAATCAGTCCCAAGCAAAGCAAGTTGTTAACTTTTATCAGTTAAGGATGATAACGTCAATGCCTATATGTAAACAATATACTTACTAATATCTGCTCTGATGGGCATCAATAGATCTTATAATTAAGTTAGATGAAAACTGGAAGATCAATCCACATAAAGGCATTTTCTTCAACAATCTGTTCCTAATGTGATCTTCATTTGGGGAATTCAATAACAGCAAAAGAAAACAAGTCTTTGATATTTCCTCGTATACATCCTATAGGAAGGATTGTAATGCTGTAGAGGGTAAAAATTCTACCAACAGACAATGTTATGCAGCCAAACTGTTCATTATTTATCTATGGCCTAACATCTAACATTTGATGAATGAATTTACAGCAAAGTAAGGTTACTGGAGCTTGTTCAATTGTTTCATGTGGTTAGGACAGCTGTAGGCAATCTGTATGGGCTCTTCTGCTATTAGAAACCTATACATGTTTAGGCAGTATATATTTCATTTATGATCTGCCAGAAAATATATTAAAACTGAAGATCACTGTATGAATATTTCTCTGTGAATGTTTACAGCATAAGAGGAATTTCCCAAGACTGAAAGTAACCACGGTAGTTTCATTTGAACATCTCATCTAAATGAAGTCCTCCTGTCTTGAATGTGTCTTCTGTGTGTACACTTTATAACAGGAGAGGTCGCTTGATAAAGATTGTGTCACTCAGTCTGACCTGCTCTTAAATTCCAAAAAAAGTCTTTACATGTCTTGTGTCCACATATGTAAAATCACTGGCTTTCTTAAAGCGTTGATTCAAGGCTTGAATTTTAGCCTTTTAACAGACCAAGATTACTCAGCCAGAACCAAATATCACAGTTCTGGCACTCCCCATGATGTTAAATGGAAATAAAAGTAGTCTGAGGTTGAGTCATGTAACAATCAAATACATGTGAAACTCAGTCCCAGGAATCAAACTCTATCTATTTTGCCCATCCTCCTCCAACTCATCCATCCTCCTCCCATAAGAAGTTTTCCAGACGTGTGTTGATTCTTTCAGTTCTGCCTTTCTCTAACTTTGCATCTGTTGTGAATTATTTTCTCTTTGTCAGCTGTGCAAATAGAATCTAAAAATACACTAAAACATCCACTCGCAAACCTTGCTGCCCAGAAGGAGCCAGGAGGTTTTTGACAATGGTTAGCTCATCATTTATTCCAAACTGAGGAATGAACCTCCATCTTTTTTTCCTGTCCAGGAATCCTTATAAGTAAAAGCATAATCTGACGGACAGCCTCTAAGGTTTGAAGTGGATAAGAGTACAGAGGGCTTCCGACTTAGATGGATATACACAGGCAGAACAGTTCAGTTCAAGAAACACAGACTTCCTCACAGACAAAGTTTTAGCCAACTGTAACTTTCTTGGAATTTTAAGGTTTTGCTAAGGACAGAAAAAAATTATTTTGGCCCATTTTTTGGTGAGCTTCTAATTAAAACAGATCATCATACATCTGTCCTAAAAGCATTATTTATAAAGTATTGCCTGTCACATGTCTTGCAAGAAACTATTTTGACATCCAGAGAGTTGAGGATGCCAAAAAAACTCATTAAACTGTGCCATCTTGAGGAGTGGTGCTACAGTTTTAAATGCAATCCACAAGAAGATACAAAAACAAAACCCCAAACCCTACAGACAGTGTGCCAAAGCTGTCCATAGGGCTTGCTTTGCTTGCCTGGGGGGTTGAATGCCTATTGCATTTCCATGTGCCTGTGTGTTCTGTACTGACAGTTAAAAGAGTGTATTGTGTTTATTTATATTTAGCTTTTAGTGGTGTAAAGCATATGTCTTTCTATAAAGATAGTAATTAGAAAATCGTAGCGCTGCCATTGTCCACTCCCTTTAAAATTTTGTGATTTCTTCTGTTGTGCAAAATAGCTGTAGTTACTTCTCACTTCCTTCTCTGTAAATAAAACCAGGATCCACCTGACAAAAGAAACCTCACTGCAGCACACATTTAAGCTTTGAAATCCATGAAAATACTTATTTGTTTACAATTAAGTATACGTTCAGGTATGTTGGGGACTTTGAAATTACTTCAGAATGTGTAAATTCACACACTGGCTGAGCTGCACTCAGCCTTGGTTACCTCTAATTCACTGTGCCTTGTGTTGCCGTAGGAGTTTTCAACTCGAATCCTGTTGAAACAAATAAACAAAGAAGAATTCTTGTGGTATCTTCAGGATAATTAGCAGGAATGCCACAACCACTGTAAGGTTAAAGATATTTGTTTTCTTAAGTCCCACAGCCTGGTGTGAGATGCTGTATTTCGCCATCCCTCTTGGTTTGAAATGTGAGGCAATTCCAGCAGCATCTCAAAGCAAACCTTCCCTCTCCATGGCTGCTACTTGTTATTGTTCAACTATACCAGCAGGAAAAGGTGAAAGTATGGTACCCAAGTGTCAAGCAAAGCAAGGATACATTATATTAATTATGTGGAAATGTTATCTAAGTGCTTTGCTTTCATATATTCTTTGACTAGGTTCATGTTGCATATTTAGAGTAGACAAGTCAGGAGCACTGTCACTACTATGTACCAGTCTCAGCTGAAAACTGCAGGAGCAAAAAACATATTTTACTGATGTCAGTCATCAGAACTTTATTTTTTATTTTAAAATATAGTGAGTACCATCCCAACATAGGCAACACAGAAACACTGACGTCATGACCCAGGACTGCTTCCCCCTGCACGGCATCTCACACGTGAGCAAGTGACGTCATAAAACTGCTGCATTCCTGATCGTGTGTAATCTCATGCATATGCCTATGCCTGTTGTTTGTATTTATGTTGTTCATTCTATAATAGAGGTTGCCTGCAGCTGGGTTACAAAATAGACAAGGAGCTGTTAGACTCTGTCAGAAGGCTGGAAGACACACTTCTTTCTTATGTCTAATGTGCTGTCAGGAAAGGCAGGAGCAAACATGTCTAGGGTCAGATAAATTGTTCCATGAGGCTGATCTGGCTTGTAGACCATAGTTCAGCCTCTAACTGTTCCATTTCATTTATTACCCTACTAAATAATGCTTGTATCCGTGCTTGTATTCTTAGTCTAATACCTCTGAATTCATCTGCATGCCTAGAAAAAAAATAATTGTAAGGATCTATGGATTCTTCACATGAGAATCAGGCACATTATTTTGTTCTTGCTGGCATTCTGAGGGGGTTCCCATGCAAAGCATGAGCTAGTGTGTCCATGTGATTGTTGTTATCACAAATCCTTTTTATTCAAGAAAGGCTAGCTAATGCAGCATTTATTATCATCATTGTCTTTCCAGGTATGCGTGTATGAAATGTTTACACAGTTTTCTTCAAGAATTTCTTGTTTTGCAAGTTCACACAAAACACCAGAAATGGCTCACTTAAAACATACATCAAAAGGGAAATGGTGATAACAGATGAATGTTTTTATAAAACTAGCTGGGGACAAATTCATCTAACAGCAGCTTGGAACAGAGCAGATGCAGTTCAGATGGGAGTGTCTGGGCAAAGTTCACAAATTATGTCTATAGGAGGATAAGTTATAGACAGAGCTAAGTTCTGCAGAAGGCATGTGCTGAATGCTGGAACCACAGGTGCTGAAGTGTAATGCTCAGTACCTGCTGTGCTTGCCCATTCATACTTCTGTTCATGAGAATGCAACTGGAAGGCCACCAAATAATTGTCCCTTCGTAACAAAGCAGGGTCCTTCCATGTGAGGCATTCAGTCTCTGTCACACGTCATTCCTTTTACAGACAATAAGACTTTGGAGGGTACAATCAGATGTAACACACAGTATAATTCCAGGCAAAGCAGGGACCAAAAGCTTAGGTCTTGAAGACCTGCAGATTCAGAAGATAACATTTAAAAAATATTTAATGGCCCAAATTTGAAGGCCCAACTTTTAAAGGCACTGAAAATTGATGTTACAGAGTTACTGGGATTTTCAAAACCTCCTATGATATCTAATTCATAGTGAAAATTAGGAAACTGGGCACTTTTGAGAATCATAGAATCATAGAATGGTTTGACTTGGAAGAGATCTGAAAGATCATCTAGTTCCACCCCCACTCCCATGGGCAGGGACACCTTCCACTAGACCAGGTTGCTCAAAGTCTCATCCAGTAGATTCAGAATCTTTTTATTAGATTCCATTTTGAAATGGACATTCAGTTGTCATGCACTGAACATATCTCTAAGATCATATATGTTTCAAGACAGAGTTTGAAGAGTCAAGTACTCTTTAGATCACAGGAACTATCTTACTGTAACCTGAGTCCAATGGAAATCAAGCGGAAACCTACATGAGGCTGGACTCCCTAATGGTACCAGTTTTTAGAGGTGACTTAAATCTTGGTAAATTGAAAAAAACCATTCCGTTTGTATGAGAGTTCAAACCGAGTACAGACTGTTATCATTTGCAGTCATCTGGAAAGGAAAATGCTCTTAATGCAATGCCAGTAAAGGATATTCCCTTGAGTTTTCTTGCTCCAAGCTACTGTAGCTTGTTTACATTCCCCAAAGAAACTGTGAAATCTTTCACACAGTCAAACCTTCAGAGAAGTTTAGGGACTTATGTTAAGATAGGACTTTTTGAATATTTTGATCAGGTTGTGCTAAAACTTAATATTTTAATCAGATGGCTGTAACACGTAAAACTTAATATTTTAAAACTTAATATTTTAATATTTTAATCATAAGAATTCCTGGATCCTGCTTCCTTTTTTTCTTTCGTGTACTAATCACTGCAAGTAGCATTAGACTTCTAAGGCATTTATACTGTGAAAGTCAAAAGAAAACTATCCAGCACATCAAGGCATGGAAAATAGTAACAAACACCTGCTGCTTTTACATATGGATAGATTTTTCACTTAAGTGGAGATCACTTAGCTGAAAATCAAAGCACTGGTGGAAAGCGTTATCAAAGCAGTTAAAATGAGAAAAGCTCATAGAAGTATTTTATTGGAAAGCATGTAGCTTAAAGTGTTGAACTTTTGCAGACAAATGTGCAGAATTAGTTAGCTATTTTGTCTCTTTCATTTGCTAATCAATTTTCCCCACTACCAGCCTATGACAACTAGTAGGCCTGCACATTTGTTTCATATGGTCAAAGAATGTTTAACCCCCTACTGACCCTCTAGTGTTTGCTCCCCTTCCCTCAAGGCACGGAAGACTTTAAAGTAGAAGACTGATGAATGAAAAGAATTAACCTCTTGGGGGCTTTTGTCATGAAAGCTTGAAAGGGGATCAGCACAGTCTGACATGCTGACAGCTGAAGTCAAGAGGAAAATTATGATATAATACAGCAAGTCAGAAATGTTATGTGCCATTGTATCCGAAAGGCAAACTAAGTATACATATTGCCTTATTTCTTTTTTGACTGCTCTTGCTACTGGTAACAACAGTAAATTCTATATTGGAACCGCTTGAAAAGGATGAAGGGTATTCATGGCTGCTTTTTTAAGAATAAGCTGTTGAGCTCCTCAAAGATGGCTGTAACACGTAAATGAGCTTCTTCTGACCCTTGCATCTTATCCATTTTACAGTCTATGATGGATCACTGGTTGCTGTTACTGTTCTGGACAGCTTCTTCATGCTTTGTCATCTTCTCACTAGCTTATTTTGTTTGGAAGTTATGAGGCTTCAGCTTGACAGATTTAAATTTTTCTCCCTGAACACAGCATTGCCAACTCCTTATGCCAACAGTGACATTCTTGGCTGTATGAACTTGGGTTTTTTAATATGGTGTCACTCTGATACCTTTTCAGGGAGTTTTATTATTAATTTGAATTAGTGATTTACCTAGCAATTCTAAAAGTGATCCAAACCAGACTGAGTTTGTAACTTAAATGACAAGAGAGAGAAAGTTTGTGTACATTTGTATTCAAAGACAACAGCCATTCTTTCCTGTTCTCTTCATTCTAAGCTCATGGAATTTGGAATGGCTATTTCATCAAGCAGAAGGTTATCGATAAAGTGCTTATTCCTTTTCATTCTGTGCAGCAGAGAGCCGGACATGGCCCCAGCTATGCTCAACAGCTACTGGACAGTTATCCCAAACCCAGATGTTTTCACAGCGGTGTTTTAAATCTGTGGCTGACTTTCTGGTTAGCATAATTTTAGGAGTCTCCTGAGCTCCCAGTGAGCTTTGCCAGCAAGGGCAAACTAAGAGACATTGCTTTGAGTTTCCAAATTATATTATAGTGAGCCAACAAGAATTTGTGCTTGTAATTCTCCTAGAGGATTTTCTGTTTGCAGCAGAAGATGTAACCATAGGGCTTATATCAATAACAGGGCAGTCTGGCTGTACAGTGAGTGGTGGAGTCTGTGCAGCTCCGTGACTGCCATGACCAGAGCCGTATGTACCAGAGCAGATGGAGGCAATAGAGGATGCTGTGTGCATGTGAGAGTGCACAGGAGGGTGGTGACAGACCTACTGCATCCTCCTTCAAATCAAATCTGCTTCTTGGTTTATGTTATTGCGTGGTACTGCTGGCCTTGGGGAAATGAAAGAATTGTCTGCACTTCCTGGGAAACAGTGGAACCCAGTCCATTCCATTATTCCAGTTGGAAAATGCACAGAATTTCTTTCCTTTTTTTTTATTTTCTTTTTTCCTTCTTCCCCTCGAGCACGCAGGTGTGTTCGGCGCGGAGGGCGGCGGTGCCCGCCTGCGGTGGCACCCAGCGTCCCGCGGTGCCGTCCCCACGGCGGTGTCTCCGTGTCCCCTGGCGCGGGGCTGTTTGTCGCACTGGCCAGCAGATGTCCCCATTGTCACAAACAAATCGAGTTGACCATGTCGTTATCTTAATCTAATTAAGTTTAAACCCTACTTAACAATAGGATTTAAGCAGCTCTCAGTGAAAAAAGAAAGTTCCAAGTGCTGACATTGCTGCTGAGTTGTGCCTGTAAAGTGCCACTGGGTGTATTACCAAGGTAAGTAGTGGTACAGGGAGCTGACAAAGGGAAGTACCTCAGACATGGGAACAATGGAAGGTGAACAGTGAACTTCCCAGTCTAATAGTAGGCTGAATTTGAATACTAAAAGATCCTTGAATATGTATATACAGACATATATTGTAGGGAAAAAGTGAAATCAAGGAACATGGGATAGGCTTTTCAGTTTTCATTTTTCAGCTAAAAAGAGTCCAGAGTTTTTCAGTTGAAATCAGATCTTTGAATTTTCTGGACTGAAATGGAAAATTTTTACCTTCTGAAAATTCTTGAAGAGATGATATGTATCTGCTTTTAATGTACAATTTAACAACAGTTTTCTAATTTGTCTATTTTGGAGAAGCAGACCATGTAGACCCAGATTATAACCCTGCAGTTGTCATGAAGAAAGGGACAGCAAATATCTCATCGCTTTACAAGCCTAGTTCACACTCTGACCACATAGCACAGAGTCTAATCACCTCCCTTAGTCAGAGGGTGCAGTGATGTAGGTAGCTCATATCATGCTGATTAAAAACTGGTTTGTAACCTCAGTTTTCTGCGCAGATGCAGAACACACTATCAACCAATTACTAACAAAATTATCCAAATTTTTCAAGTTACTCAGGTGAAACACTGCTGGTTTCCCCAGTACGTCTAACAGAAAAGTCTCCAGAAGTGGAGCAGCTGATATTGGCAAGTAGGAGTTTGCTAAAATGAGTCTGAAAACTTCAGGACTTTAATGATTTTCAATATTGTGCGATTCTTGACAAGTGTGATATTGCCACGTTTGGGATGGTGGCAGGCAAATGTGGACACTGGACTGTAAAACAAACAAAAAAAGAACTTTGCATTGGGTGGAAGACTAAGAGAGCAAAATCAAAATTATAATGTTTTAAAGAGTAGAAAAAAACTTCTTGCTAGCTGCTAACTGTGAAAAGACTTGGTAGATGTATAGCAGTTTGTATAAACTTTGTGAAAAGCATCTACTATGTGAAAAAAAAAAGATAAATAGGCAAAATCATATGATTAAAGCTGATTCTTTAGACACAGACAGCTCTCATTTAAATTAGTATCAGTCTTCCACTAAATTTAATGGGTGTTGCATAGAGTGTGGAATGCTTGCTGGGTTCTCATGTAGCAGCAATATGGAAAATCCCAACCTGAGGTTTTTGAAAAATTGCTTTAAAATACATTTAAAAATTAAATCTAGATATGCTGACTTCAGAAATGAATACATACATCTTGATTTTTTTCCTTTCAGCTTCCAGTGGTATTAATTTAAAAATTAATGGTCTTTTCACTTGAATTGATTTCAATGAAATAGATTTCAGTAGGGTTGTTTTGAAGATCCATGCTGGGCTTAAGAATTTTGTCTGCAATTCAGAGGTCAAGGGCAGAACTTTTCACAAAATGAAAAATTGTGCTCTAAGTAGGTAACATTTTTAACATAAACATTTGTTATGATGAAAGATCCTTAAAAACATGGAGGTTCAGTGAAGTTCTTGAGGTGCAATGGAGCATAAATTTGCCTTCTACAGTAGTGCTACTTTACATGCTTTTAAGTTTCCTTAATGACTCAAAGTGGTTCAGCTGTAACTCAGGGTTGATCACATGTAAAGATAAAGAACACAGGATTGCACATATTCTAATTTTTACATTTTATGTGCGAAGCTTGTACATTTGCAAATTGGTAAGAATGTTAGCATTTACCTCAATTTTAGGTAAGAACACCATGATCAAATGGGAGTTAATGGGATCAGATATTGGTCAATAGTATTTGGTCCTCATTATTTGTTGATAAGATTAAAATGGTAAATGTGTTTATATTAGCTACATCTAAGGCAGTTAGCTAAATATTAATTGAGTTGACATTTACTGATATTTTGGGATAACTGAAGCTTAATTTAATAGTAACCAAATGCTAAAAATATCTAGCAGTTTATGGTAATGTTGCTGAAAAAGTACATACAAATGCCTAGAAGGTAGATCACACAAATTATCTCATATGTTTTAAGCAGAGCTATGGGTTTCTTGTATTAGCACTAAAATGATACTGACAAGTGCTGCTTTCCTTCCAGAGTTACTTAATATGTCTCTTCTTAACTAGTTGCAGTATATATGAATCACATACTTTGGTCCTTAACTTCTGGAGTTCATGCCATCATCTGTTACATTATCCTTCCTGTTTGAGTGTATTTGGCAAAGAAAATGAGCGCTGCAAGTAAGAAAACGATCCATTTTCTTTTTCCACTACTCTGGCCTCTACTTCAGTTGTATCATTCTCATTCTGTCAGGTGAGATCATTATTACATGTCTTGTCCTGGACAGTTATTCTCATTTGGGGTGTGTAGGTTTTGAAGCAATTGGTCAGAGGTCGGATTTGGTCAGGGTGGGACTCTTTCCAAATTACTCCTGGAAAAGGTGGGACCAGTTCCTGAAGCAACTTTCTGTGAGTGGAAAAAATTATTTGGTGAAAAGCTGTAACATTTCATGGATTTTTATAAGGCAGCACTATGTGAGAAAGCCTGAGAAGAGACAGACTAAAAAGTAGAAAATGAACAAATGTCATAATGAGAATTCATCAAAGTTAGCTCTTCATTTGGACTATTAGGTTGAAGTAAGTCTGAATTGCTTCTCAATAAAATGGCTTTCTGATGATGTGATCAGTATTATGATTCCATTATGGATACTGTGTTAAATTATTCTTCACCAAATGGGACTAAATTACTGTCCTTAGACCATCGTTGTGGAAGTTTGACGTCAAACCCAGCTCTGGATAACTCAAACCTTAGTTAAAGTAAATGTAAAATAGCTAGAAGTCAAGTTAAAGCAATTTATCTCACTTTGTCTTTATTATTCGCAGGACATAACTTGCTATACTTAGGCAGCGAGCACCCATACAAATAATAAATGGGAGATAGCTAAGGTAGAACAAGTGCAGAACTAAAAATTATGGAGGCCACACTTGTCTGTGTGAAAGACACTTTTAAAAGTTTAATTTTTCTGAAACAGGAGAATTACTGAAATAATAACTGAAGTGAGTGCACTTTCACTAGAGACTAGTAGTTACTAGTAATTGTGTTGCATGTACACTTTAGACATTGACCTCATGTCTCAGACATTCAGCATACCAAAAGCTTGGTTGCTTAGCAGTGAATGCTAAGTGACATATTAAGTTCAACCAAATGTCAGTCATTGCAATGATGTCATGTTGTCCAAAACCCATTAATTACTTCGAAAATTCCCACAGTAACTGAAAATCTCAGATTATCTGCCTGAATTAATGGGAGCTCTGTAACTGAATGATGGATCCCATGCTGTTATATTGTACCCTATGTACTTTACATATACATTTTGATAGGGAAGTGAAGGTGGCAAGAGTAGGTGATCTCTACTCATCTTAGAATCACTGCCAGTTTTAATATTGTCATTAAAAATAATTCCACTAATAATAAGCAATGTGAAAGGCCATATTCCCCACAGTGCACCTTAGAAACTAATATCCTGTATGAGTGATATGCAAAGATTTTGGTGGAATTACATGGCTGAGAGTTGAAGAGTCTGCGCCAAAACTTCTTGTTCCTGTTTTAGCAATGTTTGAGATTCCAAGAGAGAAAAGGAGGTTAATTATTTTAGTGTCTCCTACCAATTGAAGTATCATTTTTCTTTTTTTTTCTCTTCAGTTAAGAATGCAGAAAGTCAGAAAGTTTTAATGTATGTTTGTGCGCTGAGTTACCAGGCTGCAGTTGATTTCCAGAACAGTGCACGTAAATGCTTGGGCTTCATGCATTTGTCAGCCAAGCACTAGGAGCTTTGGACTTCTTTCATAATGACAAGCAATTACAGGATGCAGGACACTGTTACTCTTGTGTGCTTTTTGCTCATTCTAGAACCCTCTTCACTCCTCCTGGGAGAGATGGGGCAGAGCCCTATTTGGTGGTATCAACAGCCAGTCTCCCCTGCTACATGTGCTTGCGAGTCATCAGCAGTTTTTGTATTTTCTGTGATCTGGCTTTGGCACTGCTGTAAATTATAGTGTAACACCTAGAGTACAAGAAGAAAACTCCAAATTCATACTATGAAACATGAGGAAATATTTCCTAGTGAATAATATTCCAGACAAAATGTGTCTCTTTGTTGGTGGAAACTTTGCAAACACTTTGCAATCTTATTGATTTTTCTGAAGCAAGATGTTGGAGAGATTTTTCTTTCACTTTAATGGATTCACTGTGAGCAACTTGCCACTATGAGCCAATATTAAATATTCAGAATTAGGTTATGTTAGTTAAAGTTCTTCTTAATGTGGGCTGAAATATTTGATTTGTAGGAAGGAAGGAAAGAAGGAGGGAAGGAGGGAAGGAAAGAAGGGGGAAAGAGAGAAAGAATTAAATTTTGTTCAGGCTTTTTATGATTAATGATCAGGCCAACTCTGAAATTGTCTGGTCTATCAATCAAATTGCACTGAAGAAAGACATGTCTGAAGCTGCTGGAAAGGAAAGCATGATTCACAGGGTTGTGAAATTAAATGTATCTGCACTTTCTCTTTAATAAAGAGATGCATACTCATGAAAAGAATTTTCTTGCTTTGCAACTGTACATACTGGCAGCAAAAGATGACTTGATGCTTCTTCAGTTATGTTTCTAATTTGCCATTGTTCCAGTCTGTTATTCTTCACATGTGTACAGGGCATGTTCAACCAGAAGTCTCAGAAACTCACTAATTTGTGGTGCAGTCAATAGCCTTTTGGAAGCCAAATTCTAGATACTTTATTTCTTGTGGTACCCCTCAGTAGAATGGTAGGACCAGATGGGAGAGTGAGACACAGTATTTCTTTGTTTATCCCGTCAACCTGTGTCTTCCAAAAAATTACAAACTCAGCATTTGCCAAGCTGGCTGTCTATATCTCAAAATATAGAGAGTACACATTGTGGGGAGCAGTTGATTCTGTTCAATTTAAAATATAAATTTTTTTACTCAGTCTTTCCTTTAAGGAAGAATNTTGTCTGGTCTATCAATCAAATTGCACTGAAGAAAGACATGTCTGAAGCTGCTGGAAAGGAAAGCATGATTCACAGGGTTGTGAAATTAAATGTATCTGCACTTTCTCTTTAATAAAGAGATGCATACTCATGAAAAGAATTTTCTTGCTTTGCAACTGTACATACTGGCAGCAAAAGATGACTTGATGCTTCTTCAGTTATGTTTCTAATTTGCCATTGTTCCAGTCTGTTATTCTTCACATGTGTACAGGGCATGTTCAACCAGAAGTCTCAGAAACTCACTAATTTGTGGTGCAGTCAATAGCCTTTTGGAAGCCAAATTCTAGATACTTTATTTCTTGTGGTACCCCTCAGTAGAATGGTAGGACCAGATGGGAGAGTGAGACACAGTATTTCTTTGTTTATCCCGTCAACCTGTGTCTTCCAAAAAATTACAAACTCAGCATTTGCCAAGCTGGCTGTCTATATCTCAAAATATAGAGAGTACACATTGTGGGGAGCAGTCGATTCTGTTCAATTTAAAATATAAATTTTTTTACTCAGTCTTTCCTTTAAGGAAGAATGTGTCTCTTTAAAAAAAAAAAAAAAAGAGAAGGATGTTTATTGGAGTCAGTCAGTCTCAGTAGCTTATATCTAGTTTAAACAAAATAGTGTATTCGACCTAATATACATCATACAGTCAGTATTAAAAAGAAATCTAAACCCCAAAAATATATACAAGTAAAAACCCAATTACAAGCAGCAGTTGGCTATGTAGGACTACTGAATGATCAGTGAAGTTCCTGATCAGAGTAAAACCCAAATTCAGTTTATCAAAGTTGAACTAAGTCTTTTGGAATCAGTGGAGTGATTTTGGCTTTATTCCAGCAAAGGACTGGTCATCAGGATCTATTTTGGGGACGAGAAATGCCCCAAAATGCTGAATGTAGAAGTTAAGGCCCCTAGGGCATATCATTATCCATTTCACACTGTGGAACGGACTGTGTGAATTACCTTCCTAGACTGAGTAACCAATAGGCCTGCAGAAACCCGGCTGTCCAAGCCATCTTCTGCTTTTAGCAAGCTCATTTATTTGCAGCATTTTGCTAACATTGCCATTTAAACTGACTAAGAGCCAAAACCATTCTGACTTGCCCCTCCCCAGAGGGATATCGCATTTCCTAGTGCATTCACTCTGGAAATGCAGTAGAAGAATGCAATATCTTTGAAATTGCAGTTCTCTGCCAGGAAAATCAGATTTAACTCCTGAATCTGAAAGTATCTCTTATTGTTAATGACAAACATGTATGTAGCAACTGTATTTGAACTGCACTTTACCAAAAGGAACAAGACATTCTCTTTGTCCTGATTAATTTGTAGGCTAAATAAAACAAACATGGCATATGAAATTTATCTGGTTTAAAACATATTTAGCTTCCGCTACCATAGACAGATATCGGTTTTATGTTCTTGGTGTTTGTTTTCTTAAAAATGGGCCTATAAGACAGTGTACTGTTATTAGTCCTACAGGGAACTGAAGCACAAGAAGCTGGTTAGCTAGAGTCCACACAAAAACGTATATGGCAGATGAGGGACCTAAACCAATATGTTCTGGCAACCACTCTGTTGTCCTGTCTGATATATTTCTCTTGAAATAGGCAAAAGAAGGCAACAGGGAAAGAAACAACTTTTACTTTATATTATCTGTGTTGTTGGAAATCCTGCAAGCAAAGCCCATTTGCTCATTTTCAGAACCTCAGGAAACACCTGCCTTCAGAAGAAAATCCTGTGAACCCACAACTCTCAGACGGAATATATCTGATTGTCAGACTTCTCGATCATAAAGTGGGTAGGAGAATGTAGAGGAGAATATAGAAAGATCATGTTATCAACAATCACAGAAAGTGGAGGAAGTATTGCTTAAGGCATATTTTAGAATATTTAGGTGCTTCTTGGTGTTTATTATTCAAACTCAGTAAAAGTTTTTCTGTATCTTGGAAAATGAATTTTGAATGAATACTGATGTATTCTATACAACCACATAAGGGTTCGAAGTTAGAGAACTTACTACCTATGAAGACAGTTGCTGCTGTCACTCTTACTAACTTTTCAGAGGCAAAGCAAAAATTTAAAAATCAAATAAAATCTTGCCTTCCATTTAAAATTATTGAACATACATGCACACAATTTCCTATAACCTCTCATACATTGACGTCAGTAACTTTGTGGAAATGCAGTAACATGTTGTCAACAACTGGCTGCTTCAAAGCACAATTTCTGAAGTCCAACTCTGTGGTGTTGCAATAAAGAACACATGTAACATTCCCAACTAATTAACCAAAAAATATTCTAGACATACAAACTTATCTGTACACAGGAAAGCCAAGCTGTTGTAAGCTTACCCAGGGGAAAACAAGAAAGATGAACGTCTTTCCTGGAAAATTCCTTTTTTAGACTGGTTTTGAAAGGATCATTTTGGATGTTGATAGAAGAAAAATAGACTAATCTAATGTAGAGATTCTAAGCCTAATACCTTAACCTTGATTTTTTCTTTAGAAGTCCAAACCATAGCACTGGATCATCTAGACATAAAAGAGTCCTTCAGAAGTTCAACGTTACAACATGTAATTTTTTCCACAAAATGGTTGTGCTCTATCTTAACAGCAGAATTCATCTGGTTAGGAATTCTCTGCACATTTTCAACTTAACTGTATTAATAATAATTTTATGTTGTTATCTTAGGTTATCTTTTGACTTAAGTAGCTCTTCTTATCCTCTGTGAGGAAATTAATCCTTCTTATGTTTTATAGGCATCAATCCTATAAGCAATTCCATTTCTCCATTTTACTAGCCTTTCCTGCTGTCCTACCAGCTGATAGATTATGTCTTCCACCAGCTACTCTTTCCTTTACAGTTGTTTGCACTTAGAAAATTAGCTCAATAATTTATTACAATGGAGTTGGCTATGCAGTCAACTAGAGAGGTTTCTGTGCTCTGCATAAGCTGACGCTTCCGGAGGCAGATCTACAGAGTTGTTTGCAAACTTCTGATTGCAACTGGCTATCATCCAGCTAGCTTTGAGTGTGGGCAAAGCAAGCATGTGTGTGCCTGCAAAATACCAGGGAGACATCCCTTTGGGGTTTTCTAGCATTGCCCTAGTTACAGCACATTCTTGCAAATCAGCTGAGTGTCAAAAAACTATGCTGAGGTCTCGACAGAATATTTGTCAATGGCAATAGGAAATACCCAAGTAACTGAACCCATAGGAAATAACTGACCCAAATCCTGTTGAAGCTGATAGACTGACCACCTTTGACTTCACTAGGCTTTGGAAACAGGCTGGAATAGTCTTTTAACAGTTGTAATGCAGAGCCAAATCTGACCACAGAATTGTACTGCATGTTCTCATATTCCCCACCATTGTCTTTTTCCTTCAAGTCAAAGAAGAGACCAAAATAGAGTGTGCTGTTTTGTTCTGTGTGGGTGCTCCCAAGCCTCTAGAAAGTATATATCAAATATATAAGGCTTCATTTTTGATGACAGGAAATTTTCTGAACTGCGGTTAACACTGACAGTTTTTCCTCCTGATGTGGATTTCTTAAAGCCAAGATACAACCAGTCATCCTTGTTCTCTTTCTATGGATTATGCTTTATCCTGAATTCATACAAATTTGGCTTCCAATTGTGAAGTCATTAATTGCCATGGGGCGCTTAAAATCTGTTTCTGCTTCCATCCACTACTGTTTTGGTTGTGGTTTAGTTTTTAATTGCTTTTGAATGAGCATCATAAACATACACTCTTTTAAAAAGTGTTATTTTAAATGGCCAAATTAGTTTAAAAGGAAGTTTCTTTCCCCAAAATGAGCATATATTTTACGTGGCACATAGTCATACTACATGGGAAGATAATGCAATGCTAGATTGCTGCATTAAATTAAAATGAATCAAAATCAGTGAAATTCCCTAATCTAATAAATGCCAGATATTCTAGATTTTTTGAGCCAGAGTACTTAAAAAGTCCCTAACTAGTGACTAATCAGAAGAAAAATGTTGACAAATTACACAGAATGAAGACAACAGAAAGAAGACATTTTTGGGAAAGAATTAGTGTTCAATGAACCTCAAATGACAGAACATCTCTTTAGTGAACTTCTCACATGTAGCTTATATTATCCACTGCAATTTTAAAGTGATCAAATATTTATGTCACAATGAGAAGAGCCCAAGGATGGTGGGTTAAGTGAAACTACAGGTAGCAGGAGTATCAGTTGTTTAATGCAAACAATCTTGTTGCTGAATAAGAAGCATTCTGTTCCATTGTTAACAAATATCCTTGCATACGGTTTAATCCAGATTTGTGAATAGATTGGCTATATATCAGTTCTGTCAATATCGTGACGTGGACCTTTGTGCAGTTCCAGCTCAACGTAGGAAGAAAAGCAGAGACTGTCTTGTTGTACAGGCTTTGTGTAAATAGTAAGCCAGGTATAGGAAAAACCTGCTTTTGCTGAAGGAAAGGTAAGTTGCAAACTCAACATAACCAAAACATATCCAGACTTCATTAGTTTAAGTGCTCAAGGAACTTTTTTGTTTAGATCTACTTTGGTTAGAGGAACTACACATTAGGCAATTTAACTTGGTAAATATGGACAAAATTTAAGTAAAATAATAAGTAAAATAAACAGTTCTCACCACCTACATATAAAAATTGCAGTAGAAGTATTGACACACATTTTGCTCTCTCTGATATTTTGTCAACTTCTGTATCATAAGTAAAAAGATAAAGATAGAAATTGTTGAATGTATAGTTTATTCCATTTAGTATCTGAATTAGTCTGTGTAAAAACAGGAAATTGACACATTTTTTTTTTACAGCTATTAAGTATCTTTAAAGGATTTTTTTTATTTGAAAACTGTTTCAAGTGAATGCAAAATATCAAAAGTGGTAATGGTTAAAACTACTAGTTTTAAAGTTTCTTTGAGAAAAAGTCTGTCAGCTTTGAGTCTCACCCCATGNTATTAAAAAAAAAAAAACAACTAATTTATCCTCTGAGGCTGGAATATGTCCCCTTTTCCCTCAGTACCTATCACCCCAGAGATTTCCTATCTTAACTGTTCGCTTAGTAGCTTCTGCACTGATTTATGCCAAACAATGAAGCAAGTTCCAAAGGTATAGAAAATACACATTTCTTCCACTATTGTATCTAGCATACAAGAAAATTAGAAAATAGGGAGCACAAGGACGAGTTAAACAAGAGCAATAGAGGCAAGGATGGAATCCGCCCAATATACTCTATCCACTAAGCAGTTTCAACATATTCTGTGTCTGCTTTCACTAGTCACAAATTATTTGTAGACATTGCCAAACTTAAGTGTGTAGGCACATTGAGTGTAGGTTAATCTTATGATGTTTCAATTTTGGATTATATGGTTTAAAGTGTATTTTATCATAGGACTGAACATGAGCCAATTTTATCTTGGCATTTACTGGAATGCTGTATTTTTTTGGAAAATTGAGGTTTCCTGAAATGTGGTTTATTTTGCAAATTTAAAAAGTGTAGAAAGCCACATTCTTGATCTTCTTTTTAAGAATCAGATCTTATCAAAATTGTGTTTTTCTACCATAAATTCCCACATGTATAGAAAAATACCTTATTGCACTAAAATATTTCTACTAAGCATGTTTTAAATATGTTTTAATATAGACATTTACATTCTTGTACATTCATTTTGTATTTCTAATAGATCTTGTCAGACAGAATAAATCTATAAATATCGTGTATTGTACAAACTGTATTTAGCTTCTGCATAGCTCTGACTCAGCACAGACTAT
>VZTO01023024.1:0-27659 GCA_013400615.1 Syrrhaptes paradoxus | reverse complement strand
TTGTGAAGCTCTTGGTAGTGAGATTTTCATTCTATCAGTGTATTGCATTGTATTCTATATCTTGTCTTATTGTTATATTGTCCTCACTTTTGCTTTCCTCGTGTGGTATTATTAAAAATCTATTGTTATCTCAACTCACAAGGTTCCACTTTTTCTTATCCTTCCCCATTTTACCGGGGGGGGGAGTTGGGGGGGGTGTTGGTGCGATCATGTGGAGGTGGCCCTGACCCAAGACAAGCAAGCATAGTGCTGATGGCATGCATCTAACAAAAAGTTGATATTGATATGTTTACATAACTGAATGGAAATGTCACCAAGAATAAGCATACTGAGTTTTTAAGATAATGAGCATAGTTCTCAATTTCAATTAATAAATGGGTATAAAGTTTATCACCTCAAATAGAACAATATGGATAAATCAATTTGGTTCCCTTAAGGGGTCAGAAGTGGGGAGATAAAAAAAACCACAAACCAACACTTCAGTAGAGTTCTTAACTTTGACAATTGTATTCAACATCATTAATTTCTTCTCTGCATGCTTCTCATACTGCAGCTACTTTTATGAAAAAACCTTTAAGTACCTAGAATTAGAAACTGGTTTATTGTTTTTACATTTACATTATTTTACTTGTTTCATTCTGCTAAATGCTACATTTGCCATATGATTCAGTTACATAGCCATATTTTAGAAATCAACTAATGAATTATAAAAGATGTTTTGTATGATGTGTGTACATCAGCATTTTCTGGTATTAGTATGCGTCTGGACACGTCTTCAACATCCTTCCTACTGTATCAGCCAAAGTATTATTAACATTTTGCACATTTATGGAAATAATGTAAAACTCTATGGAAAATACTTTGTGGTTAGTATACATTAAAAAAATCTGAACTCTAGAATTCATGCACACTACTGCAAACATACATTCACATATATGAAGTGACAATATGTATTTTATGTGTTATGGCATTAATAATTTTTTAAATGTTTGCCCGCAAAATTTCTCTAGATTTTACTCCAAACGCTGCATTATTTGCTGACGTTTCAACCTTTTTTTTTTCTTCCTCTTAGCTTATATTAAATATTCTGGGACAGGTTAACCTTGACACATGCATTCATCACTTCACCTTCTACAAGCTACTTTACACAGAATATTAATTATTAAATTAATTAAGACTAAAATAAGACTAAATAAGACTTACTAGATTGCCAAAGTGGCTCAAAAAAGCAGTGGGCCAAGAGTGCATTTTAAAGAGACATGGATACAGAAGTCCAAAGCTTAAAAGTTAAGTTCAGAATTGTTAATACTTTAAATAAATATCATAATATCCTCATCATAAATGGAAGCTTATGCATGCAACCAGTTTCACAAAAGCTTCTGCACAATAGACCCATGCATTTTTTATTCCTTCCAAGCTTCCTTTTATCTCTGATTTTCTTCATACTGCATTTTTCATTTTGCCCTTCAAGCTCCTTTTACCCCAAGTTAGACTATTCTCTTCCTTTGATTTCTTCTGTCTCCTCCTGTATCCCCCAGAATTTTTCCCCACTCAGCTGTTTCTCTTTTTGATTTTCAACTACATATTTGTAAGCTTCTTCCTCACACAAACAGTGGGAGAAGCATTGTTTGACTAAAATTACCTGACATCAGTCTATTAATATTTCCCTCAATTATGGAGACATACAGGGTTTGTTTTTATGCAAATTCTGTTGATTAGAATCTATAGCGGTCAGTTTTCTATGGCGGAATATATCTTTGTGTTTGCAGGTGTGAGCGTACACATCCTATGTACATTAAAACATTTGGTTGCCAGGAAGAAAAAGGGGTCGGGTTTTGTGCCGTTACTTAACACACTACTTCTGACAGTTACAAAAGATAAGCAGCTGCTGTGGAACCAAAAAGGAAGGACCAAAATCAGATGTTACTAGAAATATACAGAAGATTAACAGTATTGAGATGCTTGGATTTAATTTCCCCTAGAACTGTGCAGATGTTAAAACTGATCACTCATAGTTTTTTAAATAAATTAAATAAGATTTTTTAATTAAACTTTTTAAAATTAAACTATTTTAATAATTTTCATATCTCTTTTGTTTTCCTTACCCGCAATTTTCTAGTTCATGGAGTATTGTAAATATATTCACCACAGTGTCATGAAATTAGTACATAACTCTTCTGGAAAATTAATTTCAGTTTCCTTATTCTGAACTTTAACTCAGGAAGCTCTGATCTTAGCACTTCTGGTTATTTGTTTGGCAAATTTAAATGTATCATTGTAATCTGTGTACATATTGAGAGCTTAATATGTTCCTTGAAAGCTCAATATATGTGTTCCTGAATACTCTAGCAAGCTGAATAAAAACCACAAACTATTTTTAAAAGCATTATTCTACAAATAATTTGAAAATAGCAAATTAATTTATGTAAATCACACTCTAACAGAATTCTCCAGCATAAAAAATGCAAACATTCATTGAATAAATTATTACTTATGAATTATTCACCTGTCTGTATTCTCCTCCTTACATCAACCCAAATAACAGACTAAGCAAACATTTCAGCTGTCTGAATTCAACTAATGCTTCAGTATCCAACCCTCTTTCACTGAACTTCATCTTTCTTATCTCAGATGGGATTTTAGATTCCTGTTTGGACCCAGAATGGATGTGTTCAATGGAAGACAATAATGTTTAATTCCAGTGCTCATCTGTTGCTCAGAAGTATGCCACCCTCAAAGCACACACAACAAAAAAAACCCTCTTATGTTACATTAAGCTGTGAAATAAGCCACTTCTGCTACACAGAACATAAAATTATTTCCTTGTTATAACTGTATTCAGTGTCAATTACAATAGACAGATAACACCACATGGTTGTGCATCACTATATATACCATCTAAAGAGCTCTGGAAAAAATCTATTTGCATTTTATATATATACATATATATGGAACTATTTATGTCTGGTTCCTATAATTGTGGTAATGGTTAAATAAAGAAGAAAACATAAATACAAAAAAATACAAGACCCTATATAAGATCATTCTGCATACTCTGTAAAAAAACAGTACATTTGACATTTACCTTAATAACATACCAACTTTTAAAAGTGAAAGTCTTTAAACGATCATCTTAAGCTAGCATGACACAGCTGATTTGTTTACGTGCCATTAAACTTTGAAGCACCATCTCTCGCTTTCAGATCCTGATAATCTTTAATATGATACAATATGACCAGAACATTTATTTCTAGCCTGCAGGGATTCTGATAATCACCATTTTTCACTATTCTCTTCCTGATTCCCATCTTTCTAGTCAGTGACTCTTGGTTTTGTGTATTAGATCAGTAAATCTAATGTTTTGGACAATAGTGATGCCATGACTGCTCCTATGTTTATTTTAACAAACTTTCCTGAACAAGAACATTTCAAAGACAAGACATTTTGATGCCAAAGATACATTTAACAACTTTGGGATACACATTCTGTTTTTTTTCTTTAACTTTTTTTTCTTATTATTATTTAAAACACACTCTCTGCATATGATGCAGAAGATTTTTAATCTACATTATAAAGTAAAACTGAGTTTTCTTGTCTTTTATGCTATTGCCCTTTAAAAGGAAGAATTTTAATATTTAAGCTGTAAATATATTTTTTAACCACTTTAAACATACTGGTGCATTTTGGAATTTTTACACATAAATTATGCAATCTGACAAACTGTGTGATTATATTCTCTTTGAGGATGTTGCAGGAAGACAGAGGTCAGTTGCAGCGAAGTTGCTATATGTCCTTGAGTTACACAGTTGAGTCAAGTAGTTACAACTGTACCAATGAAAAACATAGAGGTGGAGGACCTATTTAAATTATCTATGCCTAGGGCAGTGGAAGGAATCAATAGAAATTTGTTTTGTTTCAAAGAAGTAATTAACAGAAGTCCAGCAATAGCTGGACGAAAGTAGGTACAGCCTTTTGCTTTTAGATTATGATCAAGAACTGTGAATCTGATTTTTCCCCAAGGGGGAGGATCATAGCTTTTAGAAAACACATGAATCCCTGAGACTGAGAAAGAGCCATCAGCTTTTTCAGAAAACAGTGAAGCAACTCCACACTCTTGAATTGCATAATGTAACAATCACAGAATACTTGTGACTTGGTATTTGTTAACCTAGAACTTTCCTTAATGATAAGTCATTTTACAGCATGGGAAGTTTCCAATAAACTCTATCCTAGATACTTTAAAGAGGAAGTTGGGAATATATGTAGCAATGTATGCACAACAAATAATTCAATATTCATACAATTTTATTACATATTATTAAAATAGTGACTGTTAGAGTGAAACTACTTCTACGTAAACTCACAAGACTGAGAAAACTAAAAAAACAAACTTCCATCTTTAACTTCAACTAAATTAAATAAAATGGAAGACAGACCTCAGAACTTAAATTTACATACAAACATACACAGACATGATCCTTGAGGTCTTTTCCAACCTTAATGATTCTATGATCTACGACCTGTGATCTATGATCTATACCTCCACACTGCAAAGATTTACCTTTTAAAACAGATGTAACAAAAATGGTCAGAATTTCCCTCAGTTTTGCCCAACACTATACAAATATTAGTTTTAATTCCTCTGCTTTGGATATAAATTTTAGAAGAAAGATTCAAAACAAACAAAACTGAAGCCTAAATTTCCATATTTCCCTAGCTTTGTGGGAGAAGAAACGATCACCTCTTAATTGAAGAGAAATTGTATTTCTTTTCTTCTTCAAAAGTCCTGCTAATGAATGGCACTGTGATGCATTTCCTTGTGAGTTGTGTCACTCATGCTTTCACTCAAAATGTCAGCTGTGGGAAACTTGTCACTCAAACTGTAAATTGCTCTGCTTCTTCCCCTTCTTAGCTACTTCTTTTGAAAATGATGGTGAAGCTTATCTCTGTTACCTTATTACTCTCTTTTAAAAATAAACATTTAATTGGTAATGTTAAGGAGAGAGCAGCATAAACACATTTATGATAGAAAACTACAAAATTAGCTAAAAGAAGAAACTACACTAGTTAAAAAGATTAATAAACGTAGCCCCAAATAGATAAACTATCAATTACAATATGAAATTCTTCAGAGATAAAATGCAGGTGATGACATCTAGAAGACACATTACTAGTAGGAAGTAATAGCAGCACCCTGATTAAAGGTATATATTTAAAAACCTAAACATTTTCTTAGTGCTTCTTGAACCAAAGCTTAAGTTTACCATACTTTTTAAAATAGTTTTACCATATACCTCCTGAAGTTTGAAAGAAAACAAGCAACTTTCCAGAGTAAAAATCTGACAGCTTAATCTATAAACAGACTTGCAACTGCTCATTTCAGAGGTAAAAAGAAAAAGGACTGTGCAAAAAGTTGGCCTTGGGAGGTTGAGCTTTACTGCATCTGAAATTATACCCTGAGGAATGGAAGAAGTAGAAATAGATTGAAAAATATACAAATAAAGACACAAAACATTCCTTGTTCAAACACATTAACACATTTACATTTATGATAACATAAAAGAAAATCTAAAATTGATTTGAATTAATCTCTTTCCAAGATTAAAGTAATCCTTTCCAAAAGGAAAGATTTCTGACCAAAAATATGTATTTTGTCATTAATAACAATTATTGCACTTGAGAATTACATCTTGACCAGAACTGTACCAACTTTTAGCAAGATGTTAATATTGATGCTAGGAAATGTAACCGGAAAAATCTTAACATAAGCATCAAGAACAGTGACAAAAATTGTTAGAGATAACTCTAAAAAAGACAGTGATAGTCAGTAAGGAAAGAAATCAATATGAATGTGCAAACAGATTTTTCTGTTGAACTGAGAAAACAACTACCAAAAAAAAATATACCTAACTAGACTTAACAATAATCTATAATGAGAGCCATCCTGGTAATTGTAACAAAATTAGTCTTTCAAAAGTACCCTTAATAATTAAAAAAATTTAAACTTTAAATAAAACCTTCATGAAAGATAAATTCCTTATAGGTATAAGATGACAAGTAGGGCATACATTTATGTCATCACTATAACTGTCAATGAGAAGACTGGGTAAAGATTATGGTCACCATGATTCCTTCTAAACCAATTTCTAATATGAGGTGAAAACAAATCATATTTTAGCACCCACAAGAGGGGAGAGATGTTCACCTTACCTAACTTTAGAATATCTACATCCAAATTCAACACCAATAGGCAATGAAGCATTTTATAGATGGAGGAGGGATGAGATAGTTGTACATGATTCATTTCAACCTGACAAAGAAGTTTAAGGTCAGAGGAACCAGCCTTATAAAAGACTGCCCTTCCCATAGATTATAAAGAGAGCTTTTATAACAAGATCATATGCAGATGCCTAGAGAGTCCACTTTCCATCTGAGCTGTTATAAAAATTTTACAGTGAGTGAAAAAACTGTGATATGCTCCATTGATGACAAGAGATAAGGTAAGCCATAAGGTGACAAAGACAATCCAAATATAACTTCTGAAAAGGAAAATAAAAAATAAAGAGCTGGGAAATTTTACAGGAGTATCTTTTCTACTTAAGTTTTGAAAGAGTGGTTGCAAGTGCAAATCCTTACATACAGTGAAGAACTCTGAATAGCAACACAGGGCCCTTAAAACTGGGCATCTTCCACCGTTCCAACGCACAGTACCAGGAAAAAAAAAAAAGTTAACTCTAGTAAGCAACCTTGTAATAGGGCAATGACTCAGTTAAAAAGAGAGTAGAAATATCACAGTAGGTATCATAAAATATGGGATGTTCTTGTCTGAAATGAACTTGGGCACTTCATTTAAGAAGACTTAACATAAACAGATAAGAGTCAAAGAAAATCTATAAAATAAATAGAGATTTAAGCATTTCATTCCAGGACTACATCTATGCATTAGTTTAGAAAAGAGAAAATTTATTTCCCCAGAAGCAGAACTCCTAAATAAAGAGAGATAAAGAGATCAATAGACTATCCCTGAATTTGATGGTTTACATCCTTGAATTATGCATCACTGCCTGCAAGCCATACCTCCAATCTGCACTGCAATCATTAGAATAATAATTTTTTTTTATTAAGTTTGAGACAATGGAATTGAAGCCTTACTCTTCCCTTCCTACAGATATAACAACCTTTTTCTCCTGAATGTCTGTATCAGCTTTTGACAATTTTTGGAATTTTTTTTTTGATATTTTACTGGTGGCAATATTTGAGAAATTACTATTTATGTAACTGTTTGCAATACCAGTATGGGGTTTCAAAAGAGCCCCCACTGAAGAGATCAAGCAGCTCTGTCTCTCAGATTTGTTTTATCAGTCTGCCTGAAGATGGGCAAAGACAATATTGTAGCAGCTTATGCTCATTTAACGTTTGGAAGATTGTTTTTCTTTTCTCAATCCCCAAAGCCATATGGACTAGAAACTAATTTATTTCTCTTTGTTATGAAAACACAATCTGAAATGGAATTATGTAGCAAATTCAAAAAGAAGGATAATTATGCAACAAGTAAGCCAGTGCATAATCTCGTTATACCATAGATGGGTTTTACCAATAACAGTGACAAGAACATTTTGAAGTAAAAGTCAACAAAATTAAAATGCATAAAATGAAATACATTTTATAGTAATGTTTAATTGCAGCAAAAAACAACAGAAGCCTAGAACTTAGTAAAATTTAAAAATTAATCATCTCTTTGTATTGACAGAAGGCTAGAAGTAACTTGACAGGATAAGATTGTAGAACCGACAGGATAAGATTGTAGAACCCAAGTACCAATATTCTTCCTTTTGTCCAAGCTGCTAATCATTGGGCATCAAGGAAAGACGCAACTCTTGTCTATAACAGTATCATTAATTTTCCATGTGCATTTTGGACATCGTCTGTCTGGTATCATGTATCCTTCGGTCTCAGCAAAATTTGTGTGAATAGAAGGCTATGAGAATAGCAAGGCTTATTAACTATTACTATTAGCTACAAAGCTAGTAGGAGATGAAAGGGTTGAAACACCAGAAACTAGACTCTGAATTAGATAACTAAAAATTAAGTATTGGTTGATATATATTTGTTTTCAAATGAACTGGGATTTTTTTTGTTATAGTTTTCAGTTCTTCGTGTTTGTTTTTATTTTTACAATTAGATAACATGTTCAAGAAAAAATAAAACAAGGGAGATTTTTTGGTTTTAATTTTTTTTTTCCTAACTAAAAAGCCAGGTTTAGCACACTGGGATCAATACTTTGGAAAAAAACCTTACCATACATCGTAGGAAAAAAAAGATTTTGCAGTATATTTTTAGTCCTCAGAATACCTCCCTGAGACTTAATGGAGGAATGCTAAGGCTAGAGTTTTCAAGTTTGTTTGCTTTTTACAGACTTTTATCTTCTCAAAGGCTAAATTAGTTTATATGTTTAATTATCTAAACACTTTCAATGTAGTTCTTGAAATTCTACTGCTTTGCTTATGTTTGCAACCACACATAGCACAAATATTTTAAGTCTTACACAGACACTTAATTCTCATTATTGAAAGAACATACCCAAATACTTTCTTCTTGACGATACTGCTTCCAGTTTCGTCCACTATCACTAAACATCAGAAGGTAGCTTGTTACCCAATCAGAGCTCCCGTAACCACCTTGAGTAGCAACAGCAGTAATCTCAGTTCTTTCNTTGCAGTATATTTTTAGTCCTCAGAATACCTCCCTGAGACTTAATGGAGGAATGCTAAGGCTAGAGTTTTCAAGTTTGTTTGCTTTTTACAGACTTTTATCTTCTCAAAGGCTAAATTAGTTTATATGTTTAATTATCTAAACACTTTCAATGTAGTTCTTGAAATTCTACTGCTTTGCTTATGTTTGCAACCACACATAGCACAAATATTTTAAGTCTTACACAGACACTTAATTCTCATTATTGAAAGAACATACCCAAATACTTTCTTCTTGACGATACTGCTTCCAGTTTCGTCCACTATCACTAAACATCAGAAGGTAGCTTGTTACCCAATCAGAGCTCCCGTAACCACCTTGAGTAGCAACAGCAGTAATCTCAGTTCTTTCACCAAGATCAATCTGAAGCCATTGATATTTGTTGGACACAAGTGGAGACCAGCCACCAGCACCTTAAAAAAAATGAGAGAGATTGAAATGCATTAATAAAAAAAGCAAGTTAACACACAATTTGTATATGCACAAATGGATTAATTCATTTGAGTGACCTGATCTAGTAAACGATATTCTTGTCCAAGGTGGGGACTTGAAACCAGGTGATCTTTAAAGGTCCTTTCCAACACAAATCATTCTATGATTACATGATTCTAATTCAAGATATCATAGAATCATCATAGAATCATAGAACGATTTGTGTTGTAAGGGACCATAAAGATCATCTAGTTTCAAGCCCCCTGCCATGGACAGGAATGGCAGGGGGCTTGAAACTAGACCAGTTTGCTCAAAGCCTCAGCCAACACCTCCAAGGATGGAGCACCAGAAGTTCTATGGACAAGCTGTTCCAGTGTCTCACCACCCTTACAGCTGCACCGAAACTATCTTGACAATATTTACCAACAATTAGAATTCTTACAGATTACTTGATATATGTAACAATTATAACTACTAAAAGTAACTGTGAATTTATTCCACCCCATTTTTCTCTCTCTAACTTGTAATTAATTTTACAAAGTAATTGTTATCCAATTAGACAAAGTTCTTCAAGTCAAAACTCTGAATATTGTTCATTTGTTTTATAATACTCAGCTTTGTTTCAAATGGACTAGAAAAAGCTCCTGAGGTCCCATCTAACCTGAATGATTCTGCATGTCTCTGTTCGATGAGGCCTGGATATACAGATTTGTTCATGAACCAATAAAGCATAGTTTGATGATAAAATTACATGTCTCCTAAAGTGACCAACCAATTTGTAGGCTAAACAGTAAGAGAGAATGAGGTATACACGTGCAGCAGCAATCAGGAAACAGACCAGTTAATAAAGATAATGTTTAACTCAAAACACATAGCTACCCGTAAAACTCCTGCAGTATTTTAACGAAACAGAAAGACATGTTGAAATTAAGAAAGCCATCATATCTATTCAGTTCTCCCTTGTCTTCCTTAGTTTGCCTTTATTTACTCAGATCAAGCCACTATCTTGTCTGTAAAGTTGGATGGAAAAGCCCAAGGATAGGTTGTGAACAATCTTTTAAGAAAAAATGTTGTTTTTCAAAAATATTTTGCAAAATTTTCAAGTATTCAGACATGGTTAGCATCTGGTGAATTTTATTAGAGAATTGGGTGACAACAAATGATAAAGATCCATTTTGTAAGCACAGATTCGCATCTAATTCAGACAAACTCATAGAACAGAAGAGGCACCTTGAAAAGTTTTTAAAACATATAGACAGAGAACAAGAGGAGAAGATCTATCTAGTTCTCATGACAATCAATAAGCACCATATTATGGGGAAACAGACAACTGCAATCCAATCTTACACTTGTATGGGCTTTAAGATGCATAAATAAAACATCACAAATGGTTTAATTCTGTTCATGGTCACACGTCAAATTCTTCATATTAGCATAGGAAAAAAATGAAAAGAATAAAGAAATTGTTACTTAGAGATTTAAAACTGTAATTTAAAAGTAAAATGATGGGAAATCATATAGATATTCATAAGGCACAAAAAGTGAGGTTCATTCTACAGAGCAAGATAAATGAAAAGAGCTGAGAGACATAAATAAAGCTCCATGTATGTAACAATTCCTTTGTCTACACATTTATGAACTCATTAAAATGCAAGAGATTTAAATCTATGGGTGGTGTTAAAGAAAGTGTAGATTATTAAAATTTTTTAGCTCTTTATCTAAATCAGGATTTAGAACTTCATGTAAATACTTTGAGACATTTTGCCTTAAGCCCCACTGAGTTTCTTCTTTTATTCATTTCTTCATAAGAGGAAACATCAGATCCAGAATGTATCTATTACATTTTCTATACATGAATTTTCTGTGGTTTCTTATGTACCTGTTTGTCATAGAAACTGTAGCTGAGTGGGGATTTCATTTTTCACTTAGTCATAATTATTTAGCAATTTTAAAAACAGCCAGTTACTCTCAGCAGTGACTTAAAAGGCACCCATGCCCTTTCCCAATATTTTGTTTTCAAAAACCATGACAAGAAAAGAACTCCAAAGGAACATTCACATCACGTAACCCAATGTTTTTACATGGAAGTTGATAAAATGGGCAAGAATTAGCAGTTTCTGAAAAGACATTCCTTCAAATTTTGAACTGTCCCTAATAAATGTGAGTTCTGGCCCAGAACACATTCTTCCACAAGTGAACACTTAACTGACTGCATCTAACAGAAGAAATACAGACATGTCTCTTAAAATGAAGACGGAGAACAAGAAGGAAAGAAAACAGCATTTGCCTAAGATTGGTATTCAGTGAAAACAAATATAATGCAAAAGTGGTATTCTGCACTTAAAGGACACAAATGTAATTACATAGACTTTGTCATGTCAGTCTGTTTTCATTGCTAATGTGTGTGAAGGGGTGGTGGTCAGTAATTTAAATTTAATTTCCTACTTGGAGTAGGAAACTATGTACTTTCCAAATCCACAGGTTAAGTTAAATGATATAAAAACAGATTTAGAAAAGTCTGTAGCAGAAGGCAAAGGCAGATAATGAAGAGAGAGAATGGGAGAATGGGAGAAGGAAGAACCACCAGCTGCAGGTTTGAGACCATCTAAAAAACCTAAAGGTGCACAAGTCCATGGGACCTGATGAGATACATCCATGGGTCCTGAGGGAACTGGCGGATAAAGTTGACAAACCACTATCCATTATATTTGAGAAGTCATGGCAGTCTGGGAAAGTTCCTGCTTACTGGAAAAGGGGAAACATAACCCCCATTTTTAAAAAGGGAAAAAAAGGAAGACCCAAGGAACTACAGGCAAGTCAGTCTCACTTCTGTGCCCAGCAAGGTCCTCCTTGAAACTATGACAAGGCACATGGAAAATAATGAGGTGCAAATCGTGCCTGACAAATCTGGTGGCCTTCTACAATGGGATTACAGCATTGGTAGATAAGGGAAGAGTAACTGATATAATCTACCTGGATTTGTGCAAAGCCTTTGACACTGTCCCGCACATCCTTGTCTTTAAGTTGAAGAGATATGCATTTGATGGATGGACCACTGAGTGGATAATGAACTAGCTGGGTGGTTGCACTCAAAGGGATGCAGTTACCAGCACGATGTCTCCGTGGAGACTGGTGACGAGTGGCATTCCACAGGATTTGATATTGGGACTGGCACTGTTCGACATCTGTGTCAGTGGCATGGACAGTGGGACTGAGTGCACCCTCAGCAAGTTTGACAATGAAACTAAGCTGTGTGGTGTGGTCAACACGCTGGATGGAAGTGATGTCATCCAGTGGGACCTCAGCAGGCTTGAGTGGTGGACCTGTGCAAACCTCATGAAGTTCAACAAGGCCAAGTGCAAGGTCCTGCAAGTGGGTCAGGGCAATCCCAGGCACAAATACAGTCTTGGCAAAGAATGGCTTGAGAGCAGTCCTGAAGAGAAGGACTCGGGGGTGTGGGCTGATGAGAAATGAACATGACCTGGCAACGTGCACTTGCAGGCCAGAAAGCCAACTGTATCCTAGGCTGCATCAAAAGAAGCCTGATCATTAAGTTGAGGGAGATGATTCTGCCCCTCTACTTTGCTTTTGTGAGACCCCACCTGGACTACTACATCAGTCTCTGGGGCCCCCAACATAAGAAGGACATGGACTTGCTGGAGTGAGTCCAGAGAAGAGCCGTGAAGATAATCAGAGGGCTGGTGCACCTCTACTACAAAGACAAGATGAGAGAGTTGAGGTTGTTCAGCCTGGAGAACAGAAGGCTCTGGGAATATCTTATAACAGCCTTCCAGTACTTGAAGGGGACCTATAGGAAAGATGGAGAGGGAATTTTACAAGGGCATGTGGTAAGAGGTCAAAGGGTAACAACTTTAAACTGAAACAGGGAAAGTTTAGATTAAATATATAAGGACGAAATTATTTACTGTGAGGGTGGTGAGGCACTGGAAGAAGTTGCCCAGAGAAGTTATGGAAGCCCTGTGCCTGGAAGTGTTCAAGGCCAAGCTGGATAGGGGTTTGAGCAACCTGCTCTAGTGGAATGTGTCACTGCCCATGGTGGGGGTCTTGGAACTAGATGATCTTTCATAGTCCCTTCCAACCCAAAACATTCTATGTTTCTGTGATAAAAATGACACTGAATTTAAGACAATCTCTAAACTGCTTGGAAAAATCCCTCATCCTCCTCTCAGGTAAATTCCGTTCTTCATGAAAGCCTCCTCTTTCTTATTGAGACGTTTGCCCCTCAAAATTCCCATGTAGCGCCCTCCACTTGCACTACATTCATCTACACACAGACGCCACTGTCATGTCCCATCTTCTCCTGCTTATACTGGTAGCACTTAACTCAGTGCCAACAGACGTTAAAGAGAATACAGCATGCAACCCAACAGGAAAGATTTCTCCCTGCAAGGAACATAACAGAGCAGTATTTGGGGCATGGCTGTTCGGTTCCTTGGTTGGACAGGACATTATGATAATCCTTCCAACCTACCAGTACTGACAGCCATGGTCATGCCATCTTGTGTGTGGAAATCAACAAATGGAAAAACAATCCACCACTTCTGCACATCTCCATGGATGATATAGATCCTGCACTACAATGAGAGGCCAAGCAGCCTACCGGTGTTGAAGTGTTGAAGTTGGGCTGTAGTGCCAAAAGGCATATTCCTTCAGAGACGGTAAAGTAGACAAAAAATTAGTGGGCATTATGAAAATTATGAAAAATGGAAAATCAGTGTGAATAAAGAAAAAACTTCAGTAAATTTATTTTCCCATAATCATTGTTAAACACCCACATATGGCTCAACATTTCCTAAGCAAGTCATACAACTCCCTAGTACTGATAATTGAAAACTAATGTTGATTGCAATGCTTCCATGAAAAACCTCAGTTTTCCATTAAAACAACCACATGATATTTTGTCTTTAAAACCCTTTAATTTTCCATCAAATAAAGCAAATATCTTTTCTGTGGGTTTTTTTGTTTGTTTTCCAGGTCTGCTACAAGATCTAGAAATATTGATCAAATTATTCCCTCAGCTGGAGCAGGGTCCTAAATATTCACCAGGAGAATCTACAAAGATCCTTGGACACATTCCGAATTTAACTAAGTTAAAATTAAATCACTGACATATCTCATATGCTCACAGTTATTTTCTATGAAGGCTCAAGTAATATTTCACATGCTCTGCCTTAAAACAGAAGTCAAACAAGGTTCTCCATAAAATTACTTCTTCAGGAAAAATAAGTGATACTATCTCCTCTGTGGTTTCAGTGGCTGCATCTCAACTGCTCTGTTGCAGTCTCTACAGCCTTATCTTTATGTCCATACAATTTCATACTTTAGTGGCTGCACAGAGCCGTGTGACAGCATCAGCCTAGTAAGAAAACTTTGTAAACACCCAGCATAGGAGTTTAAACAAGACACTTCACATCCACAAGATGGGCAGTCCAAATCCACAGCACATATTTTATCTGTGGCACACGCCACACAAGATCAGACAACTTAACTGTCACTACCAAATCCTGAGTTCATGCACTAACACTCCCAGACATAAAATCAACCTGCAATGCCATGGTATCCAAAGTCGTTTCAGAACACTGTGTCACTGTGGTAAGTTTGATGACAATTTTGAACTTTTCATTTGAAAGGGAGTGTTGTGTTTCAATCAAAAGGACTAGACAGGCAGACTGTGCTGAGAACATAATTTTCAAAATACATCTGCAAAAAAAATTTTCACTTGGTAACTACGAAGTGTCATTTAGATTAAAGTGATAGAGCAAGTTAGAAAGACGTAAACAAAAAATGCCTGAAAAGCCATGTCTCTGTTATGGACGCACTATGCACTACCAGATGGGGAGGTACTTCTGCTTTTAGTACCACATTTTCCAGAAGTTTTTGCAAGGCAAGCCACCAGGTAGCCTATTTGCCCTCATCATGCTGAGCTACCTCCCATGGAAAGAAAATAAAGAGGCACAGATACATGGGATTCTAATGTCCCAGATAGTTGATTTGGGGGATTACAGTAAAGATGCAGCCCCAGAAGCCCTCTGTTAGCCCTCTATTGACCAGTGCCACATAAGACCCATATAGAATAGCCCAGGAGAAGAAGCAGCAAGATGTCTCCAATGGCCTGTGTGAAACCACAGCCTGGCCTGTATCACCATTCAGCAGCTACAATGTGTTTCCTGAAGCACCGAGCCACTCTGGATCACACAATGCTCTAATCTGTCAAAGGCTCTTCAGGAGTGATCCTGGCTGACTGTCCAGCATCTGGCTGTCCTTCCCGTATCTGACTGCTACCTGCCGCATTACAAAGATGAAACATTTTCCCAGTTCTTCAGGAAACACTATTAGATCATGTTAGCTCCTCTCCCAGCACTTCATAGTCTTTTTTTACAGTGTGTCCTAGCCTTGCACCAAGATTAATGTGCACACCAAATTGCAGCAGCTGGCAGAATCTTTGTTTTGGTAGCATATATCTGGGTGTGGTGATACACAGATGTCAGGGGCATAACAGATGTCAAATGGATCTTGTTGAAAACTAGAAAGCCTAGTCAGATGTTCATGTCCAACCCTCTGGATGTTTCTGGGGAAATCTGGTGAGGTCCTCAAGAGCCCCTGGGAGAATGTGGATACTGTGTACCATGTGCCAAAATGTATGAACACACAGGGCTAAACTAGGATTTAAAGGAAGTAATCCTTAAAGTTTCTGAAAGATTGACTTTGAGTCTTCATCATAATTCTCTAACCTTTCTTTTAGTCAGTACCATTTCTGTAGGGCATACATTTTCCTCAATTACCTTTTGCTGTATTTTCTAACAGCCACTAACAAAACATCTTTCCTTGTGAACTAACAACAAATCAGAGAAATAATTTTCACAAGGGAGACAACCTATAACTAGAGATACTTTTTTTGAACTTTGTCTCAGGAGGTGTTTAACCCTCTTTATTTTCCACTGTCTCTTGCTGATATTAAAATTAGTTGCATAAACTATACAAAAATCTACATTAAGCCTGCAAAAGCCAGGCAAGTTTCATGATTGATTTCTGTTAAGAAAAACAAGGATTACACAGTTGCTTTTCATGAAGAACATGCGGACTTGAAGGTGTACACACAGATAATCAACAAAATCTTTTGATTGTATTTAACATTAGTTCTTCCAGTTTCAATTGTTTTTTAATTTGTTTGAAAAAATGTTTATATATTTACAATGTAATTCTCTTTAAAGTACATTAATTTACTGAACACATCTAGCAACAACATACTTTCTCTGAAGTATTAACTCTTTTTCTTAACTCATGAGTCCCCATTTTAGTAACAACTTGCTAGCTTGCCTTAATGGCTGAAAAAGTGATGGAGTGTCTATGGTTACTGGGAGGCCGGTTTCATCTGGTTTAGGCACAATTAAACCAAAGTTTAAAGTTTCCATCAGTCACTTGAACATAGCAATTGACAAACAGACTCCTTCATTTTATGTACTATTCATAAATAGACAGAATTAAATGACAGGAAAATTTCCTAACCTCTTGATATTTTTAATGCATTAAAATTGATTGATTTGTGCTAGATTAAAAATCTAAGCAAACATGCATCTTTCATATATTACTGAACCAAATTTTGCCCTGTGAACATTCATTATCCTTGATTTCTGTTTCTATAATGTTATAACATTCATTTTCAAGTCAGTTAAGTGACAATATATTGAGGTTTCCTAACACCCTTTCCCCAGATAATTCACAATGCTTTTCTGCAGAAGTTCTACAGGGAGATGTTTAATGGTTCATTAAAGCAATCAGTTTACAGTTTAGTCAACAACTGCTTAGTCACTTCAGTCACCAAACTATAAATGAGACTACAGTTTTGTAATCTGTCCTGGATTTAGACACTAAATTTACAGGTGAAGTCTTGCTTTCCACATTTCTAGAAGATTTTCATTCCTATCCATTTCACATACAGTTTAAATTCAATGAGATGGTTTTGATGATATTGGTTAAATATCCTTCGCTTTTCCCTATGGCTGCTGCTACAAATATACCTCAATGTTGAGTGGGTATCACTTCCTCATCCTGGCTCCTGTCTACTAGGATATGTGTTTTAAGGGCATGTGTTTTCATAATTCCGTAGCTTCACAAGGATGACAATACCATTATCATTCACACACTGAAAACAGAAAAATTAGCAAGGTTAGCAAATAGCTACAAAGCTAGAAATGACAGAGGAAAATGCCCAAAATCTCAAATCCATGACAGAAAACACCTAAGAATTCTTACAGTTTTAAAACTTAGCCTTACTAGTGGGCACTTTATTAGGTGATGCTTAAGCTTTCCAAACTAGCTATCTGTACCTATCAGGCTGTCAGGCTCCTTCTGCTTCATTTTAAAAACTACTGAGAATAGAAAGTGACCTAAAGATTACCCCTTTGTACGAACAGCACTCCCCTACTTTTTTTTTCCTGCTCTATGACTATTGTTGCCTGTGTTGTTATGTAAAGCACAACATAATTCACATTGTCATGTGTATTCACACTAGCTTCTTCAAATGCAGTATCGCTTAGGGGTCAGCATCATCATTTACACCACTTTCAAACTGTCTATTTTTTGCATATTTAATTGTAATATCTGCAAGCCATACATGTTGTCCATCAGCTAGCTGCCCACAACATCCATCACCCCGCAGCACCCCAGCCATCAGCTGCGTGCCCAGGGCTCCTGTGGGCAGCCTCCATCCCCACGTCTGGGCATTCCGGTTCCGAGAGGACCCAGATCTGCTCTGGCCCCTGCTGCCCTGGAGCTGGGCCTGATCTTCGGAGGTGGCCACTGGGAAATGGCAGCAGCGCAGAGGCTCATCCTCTCCAGCCTGCACCCCTTTGGCTGCATGAGGAAACCCTCTTCCAGCTGCTCCAGGCCTCCCTGGGCACAGACATCAGGAGCTTTGTGCACTGGCTGATTGACAGCATCGTGGACTGGTGAGGTGGGGAGGCCCGATGTCGGATGGGCCTGGGGGATGCCCATCCTACCGAGGAGCGGGAGGGTAGCCGCAGAGCCAACCCTGGCCCTGCTGCCTCCTGAGTGTGTCTCCTGCTCCCAGCCCAGCCCCCTCCAGAAGCCCTGGAGATCTGAGGCAGAAGAGCTTCCCAGCACCTGATCGTCTGGTCTTCATGGGAGTCTCAGCAGCCCCCACTCTTCTCCTGTTTCCACCCACAGGGGGCAAGGAGAGCCACAGGAGGACTTAGAGGAGGCTGCACCTCAGCCCTCCTCTCCCAGCCGGGCCTGTGAATGCTGCCCTGGGGGCCCCTAGGGAGTCCCCAAGAATAAGGCTGCCATCCCTGAGGACCCCTCCCAGCGCCCCCAAAAGCCAACCCGCTATCAGTGACATGGGGGGGCTGCTCCAGGGGCTGGCCAAACCACATCTGGGCCAGCAGCTGGCGTTCAGGCTGGGCCCCAAGATATCCCAGCCTCCTAAATCTAATTATTATGCAATAAAAGAGAATAAAGGCACAAAAATGGCAGAAAAAGTCTCAGTGTTACTATCAATCTTGGTGACATTGCTATCCCCACCCTTGCTGCTTTCTCCCCCTTTTTCTCCTGGTTGCTGCACCCACCAGCAGAGGCTGGGGTCCACGGAGGAGCAGAGGCACAAGCCCCCTCTCCTTCGGTTCCCCTGGCAAAAGGGGATTTTGTTCAGAGTGGTCTATTTCCTTCAGAATTGGCAGCCCAGCAAGCCACATTTTCATTCACGCCGAACCCTGCTTCACTCTGGTAGCACTCCAAGGGATCTTCAACACCAAATACTTCTCAAGTATGCTGTTCTTCTGTAGTACCTCAGCTTAGTGTCAAGGCCAACAAAATCTTCATGTCAGCTGCGCTTTCTTCTCCACCCGCAGGGCTCAGTCAGTCTGCTTTCAATCTCGCCTGCAAGGTCAGGCAGTGACTTTTAGAGTCTGCCAAAAAATTGTGCCTGTCATCCATACTCCAGTTGTGGAGTTTTTGAGGAGTCCCATCCCATGGGAAGACCTGCTCCAGGACCCCAGCGCTCAGCAAAATCCCTTCCCATCTATTCTGCAATGCAGTAAAGCCCAACTCTTCAAAAAAGGACATTATTTCCTGAAGAAAGGCCCATGTCTAACTGGTCCCAGACAGAACAACCTTGGTGTTTTCATCTCTGGGGTCTCATCTCCTTATTTTAAGCTAGTGAGTTTAGCTGATATATTGTGTTAAGTTGTAAGAACAAAGAAATACTTCTTTATTTAGAGATTACTAAAACAGTAGGCTTTGAATAGTTGGGGAATCTAAGACTTATAGCAAGCAATTACTTTCTGCATGAAAGAAACATCTTTTTAATTTAGGGGAGACTAAAAGCAGTTGTGACCTTCCATTTTAACAAAAGACTCTACAGCTGTCCTTCAGGACAGTGTCATGGTTCAGTACCCTTGCATAACCGGATTCCATAGGAAACCACTCAATGTCTTCATCACTTCCCATCTGTAGTAGTGTTTAAATAATGAAAGTTGAATTTAGGAAACCAAGTACAAGCTGAAGATGTCCTAATTAATAAGAAGTGGTAAAAATAAAAAATACTCCCAACTTTAAGCATAGATCCTCAGCTGTTTTCTGGTCTTGTCTTCATATGTTATTGTCCTGGGTTCACCGAAACAGAGTTAACTTTCTTCATAGTAGCTAGTAAGAGACTGTGTTTTGGATTTGTGCTAAGAAAAAAGCTGGTACCAGTGATGTTTATAGTTGTTGCCAGCACAGCCTGAGGTTGTTTCAGCTTCTCTGCTCCAGGAGCAGTAGAATCTGGGAGGCAGTAAGGCCCCAATTGCTAGACTAGGATTCAATCTTGGGTTCAGGACTGAGACCCAAAGTGGCCAACAATCTACTCCATATCGTGCATGTTATGCCCAGTATATAAGTGAGGGCACTTCGGAAGCTTGTTCCTTTTCATTTCAGATCCCTTCTTGCTCTGGGTCAGCTCTTTTTCCAAGTCGGCTCTCTCGGGGCGGTCCCTGTCGCTGGATGGTCTCCCTCCCTTGGTCAGCTCTCAGTCTGGGACACTTTGGCTCTTATCTCCATTCCAGGAGTGCAGTTTCGGGACTCTCCCTGCTCCAGGATGGTTAGCCAGGAATGGGCTGAGACTTGATTATTGGGTGGTGAGGAGTATCACTGTGTATCACTCATTTGTATATATGTATATATTATTATTTTCAATATTATTGTAGTTTAGTTATTAAATTGTTCTTATCTCAACCCATGAGTCTTTTTTCCTTTGCCCCTTTAAGTCTCTCTCCCATCCCTGGGAAAGGGGAGGGTAAGCAAGCAGTTGTGTGGGGTTGGCTCACAGCCAAAAATAAACCCATCACAGTTACAAACTGACAGTGACAGGTCAAGCTCAATGTAAATACTAAGGTCTGAATAAGAGAAACACAGAATGAAAGCTTGGATAGATTTAAAGGAATCAAAACAAGGCTTCCCCTTCAAAGAAATCTTCTGAATGGTTAGAAGAAGTTACCTTTGTTGTCAAGAAACAAGAGAAGAAGTCTTGCTTCTAAAAACTTGAAGAATTAGAGGAATTTATCTGAGTAATGTCCAGGAGCAATTATAAAAATAACAACTATTCGTTAGCTTATCCATGTAAGGAAGCTGAATTTTCCTCATAGGTGACATGCAGAGATTTCTCAATGTAATTCAGAAGTAATAAAAAATTTCAGAGACTTTTGAGCTTGGCAGAACATGAAAAAAGCTATATGAATGCTTCAGTCACACAAACTGTCTTCCAAGGGAGGCGAGTAGAGCAGCTACTTCAGTAGCCTCAAAGGCAGAACAAGCTTAATTTTGTAAGAAGGTCTGCCATATTTTAAGATATTGTGAACCTAAGTATCAATGATGACAACAGCTATGATCTTAGAAGAGTAGGAGCAGTTGCATTTATTTTTTCAGCTGCCAGAATATTTAATAAGTAAGGATCTTAAATTCCAAAATTGTGGTAGGTATTATAAAATGAATGTTAGGTTTTAGCAATCATTTTTGACAAGTAGCAGTTACTATGTTAAGAGAAGCTTCAGAGGCATTTTGCATCTGATTCAGTGTCAAGAGAAACACACTGGGAAATGATATTAATAGTGACAAAGTTTGCTCTGTCTTCATGGAGCCAGCTAGAAGAATGTAACTAACTTTAATTCATCCCCCTTCTTCTATGTTAACAGTAATTTAGGTGAGTAAGTGAGTACGTAAGCAAGTGAATCCCATTTTACATTCCATCTTCAGAAAGCTTTGAAGACATTTCTCCTCAATCAATCATTATATAAATATATCCAGGGAGATATTTTATAAAGGTGACTGCCATAGTTTATTAAATGGAGAACTTATTGGCAATGATTCAAAGACTTATCAAAGACACTGTTTTTTCTTCAGATTTTTCATCACCATCATATCACAAAGTGCTACGAAACAGCAGTCTACACTAAGCAACATGTTTTGTATGTGTTCAAATCCCAAGTTTGAGTCAAACATTTCTATATAATTAATACTATCTTTTACTCTTTCGTCTAAATGGATAAGATTTTTTTAGAATTATTATAATGAAGTTGTAATTGTGTAGGATATACTCTGAGACTGAGACACTCCTGCTACATATTGAAAAATATTTTTTTTTTTTCCCCCAGTAGAAGGCAGGTAGTAGAAAAATGTTCTTCTAGCAGTTTTCTGCTGGGAAAGAAGTTCTTATGCTTCACAGAAAATGTTTCTTAGGTAAAAGCATTTTGGAAGAGTGCCAGTTAATTGTAAGATTTTCATAATTCTTAGCTATTACCATCCACCTTTATTTGATGATCATCAGCAAAGTATCTCCCTTATGAGAAACTAGGAATTTGACATATCTTGCAGGTATATCCCTTTTTGGCACTGATTCTGACAATAATCCAATGCTGAAACTAAGCCAGGACTTAATTTGGGAAATTATTTCATTCTCAGGAAAATGCAGTGCTGTTCTCTTTTCTTTCTCTAGTTTCTGGGTACATCTGGGTTTAGGACTCTGTGTTAGTAAATTCTGCTGTGTGTGAAGCTTGGATCATTACTTTTCATCCTTAATCTTCTCTGTCTTCAAATCCCGTCATCGAACTGGGGATTGTTTACACCTTGTCATTGTAAACGTTGTCTGAAGAGGTCATTTTGTTCATAGATAGATGATACATAGAAAACACCATGGGGAAAACAAAAATAAAAATATCTCATTACCACCATCTTTCATTACACCGCTGGGTTTAAGCAAAGTTTTCACTTAGAATTCTGTACTGACATAATTTCTAATTGTATACGCAACACTGCTAGCAAATATAAACCAAATGGAGTGAAAATGGAAAATATTCATTGTATCAATATTTGTTACAACAAAACAGAAGAATAGCATAACTAACTCCAACGCACTGTTCAGCAAAGTTTTATAGATATGCAGCTTCTTTCAGGCTAATAAATTTTTACATGATCTTTACATAGCAATTGCTTTCAGTGAACCACCTATATTCATTTTCCTTGTTCAGTGGTCTTACCCAACATGTTACTCTGCTGTCTTGCAATTTGAAGCTAGCACTGATAATTAACTATAGCTTTCATAGCCAAAAACGGTTTTACATTGACAAAGATGTTTTTACATTAGAACTTCTGCAATTCATTTACTTGTAAAAATTTTAATCTTCTTTCTTTCTGTTTTTTTTCCTTTCATTCCCTCATATGTGAAACAACCAGATAAAACCAAACCATCAAACTACATCAAAGACAGTTCTTTTTCACTGACTGCTGTTCACTTCAAGCCAGCATGCCATCCCAGTATTTTACTGACTATAGTCACAGAATTAAAAGAAAACGAGATTAAAGTATTTTGTATTGACCAGTTGGCCTCAATATATGTGACACAAAAACACTGTGAATATTTTAAATACCTACCACTGTGACAGTGTTCTGATGATGTTTTCCAAATCAAATTTCCTAACTCAAGCTACAGTCTTCAGTGACGTGAATTACAGAAAAATATAAATACATATACACAGATTATATTTCTCTGATCCAGACATTAATTTATGATTTGTGTTCCTGTCTCCTCAACTACAAATCCACTACTGGCATTTTAATAGGAAACACTGACATTTATTAAGGGCAAATTGACACAAGTGTGGACTAAAAAATTTCTTTAACCATTCCACAAAACAAGAAGAAGAAAATTTCAGATACCCTTGTATTTTTGCTTGAGGAATTGCACACCATTTTGGAGAGCATTTAAACAGCAATATCAGTGAACAGTAAAAAGAGCGGCAACAAATTTAAAAATAATTTTAAGCTAAAACTTAGATTCCCCTGATATTTGTCACCCAGTTCTAACGTAAAGCATCTCCAGTGGTACTTATCAGGAGTAATAATGCAGCAATTCTGGAAATTCTACTTCAGCCCTGGAAATGCTGATTCACTGACTTTGCCACCTGTTTTAGCACATACAACATGGCACATTTACTACAGCAAAGCAAACAGATAAAATATTGACATCTGCAGTTTCCAAGCAAAAATACTCTAAGTGAATACATTTAAAACAGAAAAGCTCTATTTTATTTCCATTATTGTGGGTACAAATTACTACAGCTAACAGCAGATGAACACTGGCCAGCTCTATCTGACTTTTGGCCTGCATGCAGACCTTTCATACCCAAAGAGAACATGATTTTATAAGAGAACAAGAGCACTGTCACCCTTCTGGTGCTTAAAGTCTATTTGTACTTATCTGCACAAGAATATGAATATTCTACAATGGACTGACAGAGAGTCTGTAAGTTAACTAAAATGTCTAGTCTGACGCCATTTGGACTCTAAGGTGCTCTCAAGTATTGTAATGTGCATATGTATGTGCAGTTCTATTTGTCTATGTGTACATTTCTGAGCTACTGGAGTACACAAACACATAAAAGGATGTAATGTCCCCTACATAAGCATTATTTCCCTAATTTTGTGTTTCAGTTATGATTCCTGGCATTCTGTTCACTTGCAATTATATGTCATATCCTACTTAGAAAAGGTGCACATTAATGATTAAGGTATTTGTCAGTCTACTGACACTTTTTTCAGCAATTCCAAGGTTATATAGAGCAATTAATTCATTTGTATCTATAGACACATAGACACTATAGACACATCTATAGCTCCTCATCTGGAAAGTTTGCATAACTCTCCTTAAGTCACTGTATTTAGTTTTCAACGATCTTTTCCATATTGACCTGAATGCTAAAAAGTTGATATACCAATTTAGTATGGAGGTTACAGAAATCCATAATTTAACCAATCTATCAGATCATTTGCCTTCCATGTTTTAATATTCCTGTTCTTACAAAAAAAAAATAAGCTACACTGTTCCTCTTCAATCCCAAGAGAATATCTGGGTTTTAGGTTTTGTGTTATATGTGTGTTTACCAGAATTTGTGGATTCTGATGTTAAAGCTTCACCACAGAACTTGCAAATAAACCCTCATAAGAAAATATCTGAACACTTTAAATTAGAGAAGGACAAACAGCATTCACTCCTAACTCCATTTTGTCGGCATAAAGACTGAGTATAACTGATGGATAGAAAAATAGCATAGGGGAAATGCAATTGAGCTAGACTAACGGAATTTCATGATCAGCAAATATAATCACATCTGGCTTGATTATCAGAAATAGAAGATAACATCTTTGTTGCTTAAATGCTTAAACTATTGGTTTTACAGCTATAAATATTATCAGATTATGAGTTTTATTATTGTTTCGTGCAACTTTGTAGGACAAAATTATTAACTGAAGTTCCCAGAGTATCACAATGACATTAACCTTCATTTGCGATTTTCAAAAATATCATTATAATGTTTATGAAACCGACTCAGCCAACCTTAACAGCCAAATGAGAAATTCAGGGCCTTTATATTTGCATCAGAATTACTACAACTGGTATACAACAAATCCACAGCTAAGCTGTATTGTTTATAAAGCTATGTTTAACTTAAAATCTTTTCTCACACTGAAAATTGTACATTTATGCATATTCACATCCCATATTTTCAGAGCCTCACAGCTTCTTACTTTTAATGGCATCCATTATGGAGAGCAGAACTACTGGAATTAGGCTATATAATATATGTAAAAATAAATAAATCAGTAGTTGTGTAGAAAAGTTTCCATAGATTTCAGAAAAGTAATATCCTTGTTAAAAACCTCGATGAACTGAACAGTACAGCTTCTGAGGGTTACTATGATTTCAACTGTATGTTTTCTTGCAAAATGTTACATTATTTAAAATATTACAGAGAATTATTTTTACAGGAACATGATCAAAACACCAATCCAGTACAACTTCACAATGTTTATACAGTCTCTTCTTGTTTATAAGAATTAATTTTGTAAACTGACACTTCTTTAGCATTAGTCTGATGAATAAGAACTTCATCTGATATCAGCAATTATCCATAAAATAATTGTATTTTTAAGAATAAAACAGCTTTATTTGTAAATTATTTTCAATCTCTTATAACACATGGGTAAATAAAATGTTAAATGCTAAAATAAACACTCTTTTTAGGACAAAATAAAATGCAATAAAGAGATACAACTATAAATAGAATGTGACTAGACAATATTTGTGCTTTGTTTCCATATATATATATATATACATATATATATATTTGACAACTGGACTTTGCGGTCCTTGAAGTCTTTTCCAAGCTTAATGATTCTATGATTTGTTGATTCTATATTTATACAATTACTAATTTGTAGCTGCAAACTAATGTCTGACAGAATTGTTTGTTGTGGTTCTGCTCTCTGTGTGCAAACATTCTTATATCCTGAAACATTATCCTAGATGAAAGGGTATCAAGGATTTGCTAGATGGATATTAAATAAGAAATAGGACTGCTCTCTCCACTCTTATTTCTGAGAGGTTTCGTGGTCGTCTTGTTATTTCAAATGTGCTATGGAACTATATGCTGCTATGAGTCGAAATTTTGGCTGTTTAAAGATTTCTTGAAATACATTATTATGATAAACATCCTATATATGTGTACACACATAATACATAAATACAGACATCGTATCTATATGTGTACTAAAAAAAAAGAAGCTGACAGTAGCTATCAGAAAAGCACGTATATACATATACATACACACATATCCCTTCAAGTTTCTTAATTTCTAGCAAAATATTATTTATTTGATTTATGAATATATGTTGACTAAGAAATATACATTATTAACTGGATTGCAAAAGGATTTATGAACTCAATAACTCATTCCTACTTACACCTAGGTAGTTTCATAGAAACATAGAATCACAGAATGGTCTGGGTTGAAAAGGAATTTAAAGATATCTAGTTTCAACCCCCTGCTGTGGGCAGGGTTGTCAACCACTAGAGCAGGCTGCCCAGGGCCCCATCCAGCCTGGTCTTGAAAGCCTCCAGGGACAGGGCATCCACAACTTCTCTGGGCAACCTGTTCCAGAGCCTCACCACCCTCACAGCGAAAAATTTCCACCTATTATCCAACCTAAATCTCCCCTCTCTTAGTTTAAAACTATTCCCCCTCATCTTCTCCCTATCAACCCCTGTAAATAGTCACTCCCCCTCCTGTTTATAGACTCCCTTCAAGTACTGGAAGGCCGCAACAAGGTCTCCCCAGAACCTTCTTTTCTCCAGTTCCCTCAACCTTTCTTCATAGGAAAGGTGCTCCAGCCCCCTGAACATCTTTGTGGCCCTCCTCTTGACCCGTTCCAAGAGCTCCACATCTTTCTTGTGCTGGGGACCCCAGGCCTGGACACAGTACTCCAGAAGGGGGTCTCACAAGAGTAAAGCAGAGGGGGAGAATCAACTCCCTCCCCTGCTGGCCACCCCTTTTTTAATGCAGCCCAGGACATAGTTGGCCTTTCACGCTGTAAGCACACACTGCTGGCTCATGTCCAGCTTCTCATCCACCAGGACCACCAAGTCCTTCTCAGCAGGGCTGCTCTCAATGAGTTCTTCTCCAGGTCTATATGAGTACCTGGGATTGCCCTGGCCTTGTTGAACCTCATTAGGTTCTCATGGGCCCACTTCTCCAGCCTGTCCAGGTCCCTCTGGATGGCATTCCTTCCCTCTATTGTATCGACTGCACCACTCAGCTTGGTGCCATCTGCAAATCTGCTGAGGATGCACTCAATTCCCTCATCCATGTCATTGATAAAGATGTTGAAGAGCACAGGTCCCAAGACAGACCCTTAAGGACACCACTGGTGACTGGCCTCCATCCAGACATGGAGCTGTTGACTAGAACCCTTTGGCTATGACCAGCCAACCACTTCTTTATCCATTGAACAGTGCATCGTTTAAATACATACCTCTCCAATTTAGAGAGAAGGATGTGGTGAGGGACCATGTCAAAGGCTTTGTACAAATCCAGATAGATGACATTTGTCACCCTTCCTTTGTCCACTG
>VZTO01023023.1:37422-71858 GCA_013400615.1 Syrrhaptes paradoxus | reverse complement strand
TTTTTTTTTCTAATATTTAATCAGAGCAAATCAATCTGCATACGTGAATCATCTAGTACTTACCCAACTTCACGTCCTTTTAAAATACATTTCTTACACACAGAACCAAGAGGGCAATACCTGCAGCTTTTTCACCTAACGTCAAGGTGTTTTCTGAGCTATAACATACACTAATCCAAAACATATATATAACATAATTCACTAAAAACAAAGAGAGAGAAAGTAGATTGCTGCTTCTCTTCCTGGGATCTGTGCTGCTGAGTCTGAGCTCGACTCATGCACACATGGTCAGCCTCTGAATATTTTGTCAGTTCATCAGTTACATTACTGAAGTTCATTATTTTGAGCCTTTTGGCTCCTACCCAGTTCCAATTACTTGTTTTAAAACACTGCATTAGCATTATCACCAACTACAGACACAGCAGCTTATTTCTGAAATAACTGCACCTCTGATTTCTCTCCGCAATCCTGTCTTCTGTGTATGGCAATAAATAATGAAGGGAGGAAATAACTGAAAAAGTGAAATCCCACCTTATTAGTTTTTTATTTTCTTCCACATAACACATATAAACTAACACAGCTCATATCCAGGCAGGTTTTGAACCAACAAGCAAACCCTGTTCTCTTAAGGTAAAATAAATTAGCCCAAGATAGAAGAAAAGCAGGAAAAGGAAGAAAACTGGCCCATCTACCCACTTCAAACATATAGCATGTTAGACCTGAATGTAATCAGAAAATAAAAAACAGTTGCTTTACTATTACTTTCTCCATTAAAAAACAAAGGCACAAAAACAGTCTGCCACTGCCCCAGATGTTATTATAACTTATATCAACCTTTTATCACCTTCATTTATCCCAAGGATTTGCTAAATAAAAGCCTTTAATATGAAGGGTTTAAAAACAAGCTATTAAAACCTTGAAATGTTGAGTGCATTTGCAGTACACCGCTTTGCAAGAGACCAGAAAAAAATCCTCTTGTAATCCATAATTTCTAATAATAACATTATAATGTAGTCACAGTCTAGAACCACTATGTAGTACAATCTGTTTTCTGCTTTCCTACTTACAGGGGAAAACCTTCCTGCAATGAGGAAAGAAATTCAGAACTAAGAATTCATAGTAAAACCTTAAAACATATCTAAAGAGCTCCTAGCATCTTTTTTTTTTTGAAAGGTGAGGAAAAAATAGAGGTGTGAAAGAATTTAGATCCCCTATTATATTTATTGTACAATGCCAACTGTTGCTTTACTGATGTATTTAAGTACATAATTGTTAATATATTTGTAATAAGTTAATTCCAGGATTTACTATATAATCATAGAAAGCCTGTAAAGTAATATTCATTTAATGTTTTTATTGTAAAATATTTTTTTTTCCACAATATTTAGCCATCCTTAGTGCTTCATAAATCTAAAAGATTTCAGAAACTTTTTTTGGTTGCATTTATTTTAAAATCAGATAGTACTAGAGCTACTTTAAATAACCTTTCTCTTTCATGGAACATAATTTCAAGCATTTAATAAATTCAACATTTCATAAGATGACCATTTTGGATCAGATAATTCATTTTGATTTCTACATGTAAGTGATCAAACAGATTTAATTAATATTCTTTCAATAATAATAATAAAAGCAGATTTTTAGATAAATTCTGTATATGCTTAGAAATAGGCTCCACAAGTCTTAAAGCTTGTTTTCACCTAATCTATTTTCCTCAGATTAGGACACTTAGCAGAGGACAGAAGAATATTGGCCAAATTACTTAGTAGCTATCCTACCAGGAATTCACAAGCATGATACTCTGTTCACAATGAACACACCTGCATATATTCCTTCCAATCAACATCCTTAAAGAGCAAGATATTAATTTTTTTCTATTAAGAATTAAACAGGACCGTAAATAAGTCATACTAAAAGACATTCAATGAATATCTTTAAGACAGTAAAAATGCATAAGCTGAACATAAACAGCCACCTCACACAATTGAAAATATTCCTTCTGTATTAAAGTTTTAAAAACATTCCCCGTTGTGAACATATCATTAAGAGTGAGAAAGAAAGGAAGAGTAATACACATGAATAAACTGAAATATCTCCTTTAAAAAAGCTATTTTAAAGGCACATGTATTTTATTATTAGTAAAGATAGTGAAAATGCAAATCATGATCAATTGCTAGTGATTAAATTCTAAAGTGCTAATATGAATACAGTGAAAGATATGGTAATGTATTTAATATTCTACAGAGAAAATAAGGATGAGTACCTGTTTTAAATCAGGAAGCAGCAGATAATTTCGAGATCAAAACCACTTCCTGTTAAAGAAAGGGGAGAAAAATTCCTTAACAGTCATTGCCATTATGAATCCACTCTTTGAAAAGTTATTTACCTTTATTTATTTATTTATTCAAAACCTATCAGTTTTGAAAATTCAGAACATGATTAGAATATAAGAAATCATTTGGGTTGTCTAACATCTAAATTAAAGCAATTATAAAATGTGGTTAAGTATTCCAGAGAACATACCCAATTTCTAGATACAGAAAAAATAGTGGAAGATGAAACTGAATTTTTGACACGAAAGCTTAGAGTCAGGGAATGTAAATGTTTGGAGAAAGCAGAGTTCATAATACATAGGCATATATATTGGGATTTTTTGTTGTTTTGTTTTGACGGCCGGAGTACTTGAAGCTTTCTCTGAGCGCCCTCTGGTGAGCAGTTGGTGACAGTGCAACAAAAGCATCACCAACAGCAGGAATCAACGAGTTTCAATTTCATATTATGTTACTTGTTTCTTAACGCATCATGCCCCCAGGGACCTTACAAATAGAAACATTTGGTCCAAAGATATTATCCGCATACAGTTATCCTTCCCTAGATGGAAAAGGATATAAATAAAAGGACACCCCACTCCCCCAAAACCCAAAATCTGCTTCTCTTCTGAAGAGCTCACCACCCCTCACTGCAGTCAGGAAAAAAGCACACTTGAGAAACAATCTTTCATAAAGTCACAGCAGCGTTCAGAGAGCAAGCATTACCCATTTTAGAAGTAAAACAATACACACCTTTCTAATATTAATGAAAACGGTATTTTAAAAGCAAGCACTTAAAGCAAGCTGCTGTCTCACAAAGAACCTCTTCTTTCACCATGATGTAAATGTTGGCTTACATTTTGACTGAACTCCAATTTCTTTTAATTAAACAATTCTAAATCTGTTTCTCAATTGTAAAACCTCTTGCATGACTCCTTATTAATGCACTGCAACAGTAAACTGCATGTTTTTATGTTTAGACACTGTGCTAACGAAGTGTAAATATCAAAGGAAAACTTTTGTTGTTGCATGTCTTATTGGAATGGGAACTCCAAAGAGCAACCACAAGCTAAATCAAGACCTGACCTGAAAAAAAACTGAAATTGGACTCTTTCTTCACATGTCTGTGGGACAGCAAAGATCTGGAGAGAAAAATTTTAAATATTTTTTCTTCTTCTGAAGTTAAAGAGATTTTAGATAGAATAACAGTCTAAATTGCATCATCAGCAACTGAAACTGTGATTTTTTTTTTTTTTTAATTATGCGTTCAATTTGGCAGACGGGGAATTATCAGTGAAATGCTGCAACAGTGCCAAGCACCATTCTTCAAGGTATTCCTGACTATCAAAGTTCTGGAAACTTTATTTTTGTAGTACATCTCCATAGACAGGGACCTACCTTCCATATTAGTAAGCCCGCAACCAAATGACAGGCTCAACACCAGAGCCTGCAGATTTGTTCCTATCTGGAATATCAGTAAGCCAGTAATACATAAAAAGAGAAAGCTTAAAAAAGAAGAAATCATCAACAAGGCCAATAACTTTAATGACATTCTAGAAAGCTTTCTTGTCCACAGTCAGCAAAAACAGGCCTCTGAAATCATGCTGGTTTATTTAACATTGCCTTGCTCCCAAAGACAGACTGCCTGCAATTTTGAACATCCTGTAGCAGCGAGGCAGATGATGATAGCTATCAAATTCTAGTTGTTCATTCCACTGACTGGAAAAACGCCTGCTGTTTGATTTCTTTTATAGGGTCACATTTGAGGAAGCAAAGTTTATAGAGATGACTTACCTAATTAGATTCAAAGAGTGATTTGCTATATCAGCAATAGTTTTTAAATGTACAAATCTAGACAGAAAGGCATGTTGTAAACAGGTGTGAATGGCACTGCTCCATCAGGCATTAAATTGGAGCTGCTCCTGAAAAATGTATCATTTATGCACTTTAGTTACCAGTGTTTTATCAACTGTGGTGTTTTTATACAAAATACTCCTTGTGGTGTGCTTCCCATGTCTCTTCTGAAAGGTTGATGTAAAGTCTCAAAATTACCTCTGAGGAGCGTATCAGCCTTTGAAACAGGGCTAGAAACCAGGCAATGCCTGAGGGAAAACAGCTTATACTTGCAGGCAGTTCTGTATTTCCAAAGGAACAACAGCTGGGAAAGGCAGAAAATCATTTTCCCTTATGACAATTATTGACTATTTATATACACAAGCACCCAGAGAGCACCCACGGGCCCTTGCACCAAGACGGCTGCTCCTCTCGGCCTTCACGCTGAGCACTCAACTGCAGCGCACAGCCAGAGAGAAACCTTCACTCTGTACACCTTTTTCCTAACACTGGGATATAACTTTCATACAGCAGTTGTACCAAAAAAGTGCATTCTACCCGATGAGCTTACTTCACCTGACTGAAATATCTGTCACCACACGGGGGAAACAGCAGCCCCAAGCGCCCGGCACAGCCGCAGGGGCACGGCGAGCGCCTGCAACCCCCGTTAACTCCCCGCTGTGCTGGGGACAGTCCGAAGCTCCCTCACCCGGACGCGAGCCCGCACCGTCCAAGTCGGGCCAAAGCCGCCCAAAGGAGCAGGAACCAGCCAGCAACTTCCTGAGGGCACCCCAGCCCGGCCGCCTCTCCCCGGGTAGCCCGCGTCCCCGCCCGCCCTGCCTCAGGCTCCGGCGCCTACTGGCCAGGCGGGGAGCAAAGATGGCCGCCGGCTCTGAGGGGGAGGGCGAGGGCGGGAAGAAAAAAGGCGGGAAACTCCCACCCCGCGCGTGGTTCCTCCTTGCTCCGCCTGGTCCGAGACACGCCCGCAGCACGCCCGGGCGCCGGCCTTCTGACGGAAACACTTGTGTGACACACAGGCTGTTCAAATGTTTAAGAGGGATCCAGAACTGTCCTGTCACGCACAGGAACAGAAAGGTGGTGCTCAGCTTTTAACATCACTTATTTGGGTGGAAAAAGGGAAAAAAAAGTACCCATGAGAATGGTTGTGCTTCTCCTGAGAAACTGAATCATTAGGGGAAGGTTTCTGAGGGAGGAAGGTAAGGTTTCAGACACAAGTAGTGAACCTGGGAGGAAAAAACCAACACAGAAAATGGACGTTGAAGGCTAAATATGTATCAGTTGCTCACACAGTTTTAAAATTAAAGGTCTGAGAGAGACTTGTCTTCTTAAAGTAAAACTTCAGTTTTATTTATGTTTTATTAGAAAGATGGCAGAGAGGCAGTCTCTCACAAGCATTGTAACCTCGTTTATCTGTGGAAGGTTAGTTTCTCTGGCTACTCGCTGTTAGGGCCTTTGGCAGAGCCAAGCGGAGGAGGGCTGCTGGGAGAAGTGCGCACAGCACCCAAGCACACCACAGCAGTGGCCTTGCAGATACAACGGCAAGTCACGGTTAGCTAGGCAAGTCATTTTTTACTAGGATTACAGTAAAATGAAGAGCAAAAAAAAGCATGTCTCTGGATCTGGGTTTCTTCCATCACAGTTTTCAGTCTTCGCCGCCGCACAGGTTCAGCAGTGCCCTCTGGTAATCGCCTTTCGTGTCTTGCTGTAAAGCAAGGGAAGAAAAATACAAAATACATATGAGGAAACAGTCAAAAAATGTGAAAAGTACATGCATCATATTCTAAACCTGTGGGATACACTATGTTTCACAGCTGAGGCCCTGTCAGCCTGGAGGACACTATCTAGACTGAGTTTTACTTAGGTGTGAACTGAAATGATTTATCATTCATGCAATACAAATGCAAGGCCAAGGGAGAGACATTTTGCTATGAAAAAGAGTAACACAACAAAGAAAAGCTGAAGGACTCAATTCTGTTCCTTCTCACCGATTACTGTAAAAATCATACATCAAGTTCACTATTTTGAAAATTTGCTTTAATCTAAAATGGAAAATATTCGGGCGTAAGATTTTGACTGAACTTCATCTACACAAAGAAAAATGTATGAGATGCTGATGTGAGGGTGGCTAGAAGACTAGATTTATAAATGGATGCACAAGCTCTTTACCTATGCCCTGAGCTAAATAAAAACTACCATGTATAGCTCCTGCCCCATCACAGAAACGGACAAAAATCACTAGCTAAAAAGCCTACTGCTTAGGCACTGAAATGAAAGAGAGCAGCAATTTAGATGCTCTATTTTCATTCAGCAATCGCAGAGCAATTCTTTTGTTTCCTTTTCTTTTGGTCTAAGTAAAGGGACAGGTAGAAAGAATTTTCCTTCCTAACACATCAGCTGATTACACAAAGCTTACATATACTTTCAAGTGGCTGCCAGGTCTACCAGTTGTAAACTGTAAAGCTAAAGGTGGGTTTTTCAATAGTGCATGGATAATAACATATTATTCTCACTGCAGCCTCTAAAACACCTCCCATGAATTCCAATGGTATGATCAAACTAATGAAGGCTGCTGCAAAGGTCCCTACACCTGATACAAAAAGAAAGCTGAAAAACCTACCTGGATGAAATAATAGAGAGATTTTCCGTATTTCCTCTTGAATTCACTCTTAATTTTCAGCATGTCAACCTCACAGCGGGAGACCATAATCCTGATCAGAACCTTGTCGCGGGTTCCCTTGCCCTATAAACAGACACACGTTTAGAACTGCAACAGCTGAAACGTGTCAGAGGCCACTGTACCTCGTGGTAAGAGAGCAAACTATAGGCAACTGAGATGTAGCCATAAAAGATACAATGCATTAAATCTTCTAACTAAGGTCATTATCAAGATCCAGGAATTTGGGCATGAACATACAAGGAATTTAGGCATGAACACACATTTCTTATCAGCAGTGTTTGCCCAACTTCCAGTCACAAATCTAGCTACTTACTGACTGTAAGCAGCAGTTCTGGTTCACCAGGGGATCTTCCTGGTATTCCCTAATGCCTGTCACAGGCATTTCTCTTTCAGCCCTTTTCTAGAGAAAATGTTTGAGGCAAATTTAGTGTCTTATTTTGGCACTACAATAAACAACCTTTTCTACTATCAGCTCTTGGTTACCTGCAAAAGATGTGTCTAACTTTCCTAATTATAAGCAACTGATCTAATACAGATCATTAGTACTGAGACCCCTCCCTATTATTTCCCTATGCCAGATCCATCTGAATAGATGGTCTAGGCTTCTAACCATTAAAGAATGCTTTCGAGCAATATTAAGTCATTGTTAATTTATCTAAATACCAGTCACACATCATATGAATAAAAAGTGCCTAAGGAATTAAAATCTGATGAAAAAATGGCATGATAAAAATAAGTAAAAAGAAAGAACAGTCTTCCCTACCTTCATAGAATCATACAGTCTGTCTGCAAAATACAGCTGCTTGTTCTGAATGCACTGGACTGAAGAGAGAGAAAAGAATAGTTAAACATCCTTCTCATGCATGGAATAGGAGAACACATAATCCTGGAGCCATTTTTAAAGCATGATAAGTAGTCAAAATAAGGTTTTCAGCAAAAGTTTCTCCAGAAGGGGACATAGAGAAATTATTTTTACCTGATTTGTTACTTAGAAGTTGTTTGGCTAAACTTGTGATGGAACCACAAATGCTTACAATCTAAGATGCTAGTATAATTTCAGATTCCTAGCCCTCCTCTGCACACACCACAATTCATTATTCTACTTCCAGAAGCAACCTCTTTTCTGAAAACACTCATTGTATGCTAATCCTTGAGCATGAAGTCTCCCTTTCAAGGGTGAGCTCTGTTTACTCGTCATTTACATTACACAGCTCTCAGTTCATCGTTAGTCTGAAATGGATTTTCCTCTTAAAGAATTTCCTCTTAAACTTGGTGACATCCTTGTCATCTTCTTCTCATGCCTCAGTACCAGCCTTACACCCTGCCTCCCCACTTCAGAGAACTCAGTGCCAAATCAGCTCTTTTATTAGCCTCTAACATTGTCCACAGCCTGTCTTCTCTCACACACACTGTTCTCTCTCCAACCTATGTCTATATTGAATACTATATTGAATGTGTTCAGCAATAGTTCCAACTTTTTGTTGGTTTGGGGAAACAAAGATTAAGCCTCTATATCAAACAAAAGTGGAACTAACAACAGATCACAAAACACACGGGTTGTTATTTTCACCTGGAAAGCAAGGTTTATATTTTGCAGAGGGCAAAAGCATGCTACTTCTCAATACCCATAATATCCTAAAATACACTAGTAGATCAAATTATGCCACAATGTCCAGTTGATTTCTCATCCAGCCACAGAGGAAGCCAGGCCCTATCCTTATCACGATACCCTGCAAGAGCACTGGAAAGATCCTATCTAAAGATAGCCTTTACTTAAGGGTAACTCACCAAGATTAAGGAAGGCATTCTCCAAATCTCCCTTAACCTCCTTCTTGATGCTCTCCAACATGTCATATGGGCTGTAGCTCTTGTACCTCTCAAACACTATCACAACAAAGAAAACAGGTGAAATCAAAACCAAACCAGGAAGTGGTAAAAGTAACCACCCAAATCAAAACCAGAGACAGCAATGCAGAGACACATGATTAAAAAAAAATCTGTCCAAGTCCTTCTGAGAAGTTTATCTTAAGTACAGCCTACATTTGTCAGCTGTTAGTAAAGCTCCCATATTATGGACTTTTGTTTTCCTTGACCACCCCCAAAATCTGGCAAAATACCATCTTAATTCTGTACTAGTATTTTTTTAAACAGTGATTTAGGCCCTAATAAGTCTTCAAATGTCTTTTCCATGTGCTTCTTACAGCAACATCACAGCTGCTTTTGAGTCTTCACTGTCACATTTGAACACATGATATAGCTAGGCTACCTACCCTAGGACACAAGGAAAAGCTAAAGGATTTCTGAAGGTCTCCTGCAGCTATGTTTTCTAGATTTGTAATGTTTCTGTTCTCAGTGTATGACACATAACTGAGCAGTTACTTCTCTGTAAAAAAGAGCCCTACACACATTCAAACTGTGAGATTAACACATCCACAGAAATAACTATTTCTGAAAAAATTGACAGCTTGGACATGAATTAAAATTTATGACATCTATGTTTTGTGAGTGCTTCTCACACTCATTTCAACTATATCTGGGACAAGAGAGTTACCACTTCAGTATAAGTTTCTCTTACAAGAAAAAAAGAAATGTCTCTTGAATAGTACCTTTCTGCAGGTGGGGAACACTTCTTTCAGTCATAATGTTGATCCACTTGGGTACATCAGTTCCCTTTCTCTTCACACCAGCATCGTAGAGCTCCTGGGGTTAGGATGAAAAGCAAAATAATGAAAATCAGGAGTTACCCAAGAAGCCATCGCAAATGTAGACAATTCCCTTACTGGAAAACAAGCACTACTGGAACTCTGTCAGTGGGAGAAACACAAAAGGACACATGGTTGGGCAGATCACCAGCACAAGATCTATGGATCTAATCTGAAACTAAGACTAATTAGTTTGTTTTTATCTCTATGTACAGGTTTTACTCTGTATTTAGCTCTGTTTACCTCAGCAGACCTGTTTTTGACAGATACAGATGTAATAAACAAGCATTAGCAGCCACCAAGTTCAATGATACTTCTCTCAATCTTACACAATTACGTGGTTGCAATCATTGTTCGTAATGTATGTGTTTCATTTTGGTAAGCTCTCTGTCTCAGTATGTCTAGGGGAAATACCAGAGAGCTTTTGTATAGGTATGAGTGGGTAAGTAGCCTGTGAAAACTGATAAATGAGGATACCAGGACTGCAAGTGGCAGATACATCGATAGCATGCGAACATTACTGTCCCAGACAATCTGAAACACACACACACCTACTTTCATAAATGCTTCTCACTCCCGTGATATTTGTACTTTCAAAATCCCCCAAAATGTGATCAATCCTCAACATTTAATGGTCATTAATACCACTTACCCTAGCATCTAGGTCAATCAGCTCATAGTCAATCACAGAAGTATCTTCACACCTTTTGCCCTTCAAACAAGGATAGCAGTATTTAGAAGTTTAACAGACAGTAAGCAGTCTGATATACACATATTCCTTTCTCTTTGATTTTTTTAATCTGAATTTGCTAAATAATTAACAGTATGCTCCATCCCCATTATGAAGCTGATGATATGAATGCTGTATTTCTGTCAAAATATTTTGCCCTTCAACATTTGAATACTTTTTTCCCCAAAAGACAGTGAAAATAAAAGGCAACTTAAAAGTGAATCAGAAATCCAATTGTTTTACTGGCAGCCATCAGTCAGCTACCAAAGGGCAGGCACATTAGGAAAAGTGGAAAAATAAGAACAGATCTACCTTGGCCAGGGCAACCATTAGCTTGCGGAAGTCACCAGATGTGTCTGATATAATGTCCTTTTCCAGTTCTGTCTTGTACACTAGAAAACAGAAAATTCTTTTCAAGGAAATGGTGTCCTACAATCACTGCTTTGTAAGAAGAACAGCTGCTAATTACTGTGCTTTATGCACATAAACAGCTACAATCTAAGTCACACTTGTAAGACAATGAAAACAAATGCAGGCTTGCATACAACAAAAACATTGCTACAAGCTAGTCATGAGAGTTGCCATGCTGTCATGGAAAGAACAGGAAAGTCTAAGACTATTAAAAGGAAGGGAATACGGTTTTCAGCTCAGCATCCTGTTAGATCACTCTTAGCTGCCAGTGCAAGTTTGCTTGTTTGACAAACATAGCATTTGGACCTTCTCCACTCACGGATTTATCACTGGAGAACTGCAACTACAAGTTTCATAACAGAAAAAAGCTGTTATGATAAATCAAAGGAATGCTGTGTGGATTCTGGTCTGGTGTCTAAACACTTTAATTGCCAATATGTATTTTTTTCGATACTGGCCATTAAGAACTACTTCGACTTTGCTTGTCTTTTTTGACTTAGCCAGCACCTTAACAGAATTGTTTGACAACTATTAAGCACTAGTACACAGCAATTTTCTGCATTTCAGTCTATTTGTGGTGAAGCTCAACCGTGAAGCTGAAGGAAACAGGCACTGGACAGCTGCCCTACTGAATTGCAACAAACCCAACCAGAATGGCCAATATAAGAAATATTAAAGGAAGAGTAAATTTTTTTGAGGATGGATCTTAGATCACTCTTATATCTACTTATAAACTAAGAATTACAGCTTCTATCAGATAATGTGCTTCAGAAAAAGTTGAAAAACAGAATATATGCTTTTATGAAATTTTATTACATGTCTTTTCTGGCAGGTCTACCAAATAAACTTACAAGCATACTTCAGTAGATTTCAGACTCACCTACCCATTACATAATTGATCCCAGAGTCCATAAATCTAACATAATTAATTCTGTCCTGTAGCTTACAAAAAAACTCTTTTGGACACAACTTGTAAGAGTAGTAAATGCTTTTCGATTTGTTTGCTACCAAGCAACAAGATTAAACTATATAAACACACACAAACATCCAGGACACCAGTACAAAACAGTATCTCATGTCCAACAGCCAGAGAATCAAATCAGATGTTGTGTAAACAACTCACACAATCAAATTCACATTGAGGGGAACTTATCCAAGTAACAATGTAAAAACACAGTACATTGAAACTTCCAAAGTAAACTTACTTTCCCTGTAGACTCTGTTGATTTCACTAAGCTCCTGATTAGTTCGTGAGCAGATGATTTCAATGAGTGTGTCTTCATCAGTTCCCAGACCCTGCAACACAAATACAATTCAGTTAAGTGCTAGAAATGAACGTGCATTTGCTGTGAGTGTCTGTGACACCCAGTGGCCGCCCCTCCAGCATAAAAGGATGAGATCAATTTATCATGGCCCATGTGTGGTTGTTTTCTGTCCATTCAAAGCACAGAAGGAAAATCTGATTCTTAGCAGGCAAACGGGCAGCAATCAACTTGCTCTTCCTTGCTTTCCCTCCCCACCTCCCTCCATACAACTCCTCCACTGCAAGGCCAATGATGACACCATCATTAGCCTTGGCCTTGTCTCCAAGTCAGCAAAGATATAAGCATGTTCTCAATTTCTAGCTAATAAATAGCCCCTCTTGTATTGTCCCTATTTTAATGTACCTCACAATGCACAAATACAGATGAAGCAACATTACTATTAGCTATACTAAGAAATAAAAATTTATTTAGTATAAGGTTAACATTCAGATTTTATATTTTTTAAAAAGCTGAATGAATTGAGAGGTCTTATATAATATTTCAAAGCCATTTCTGTGATCAAGGTCAATGAAGAATCAATACTTTGAACTAAACTGCATCACTACCGTTTAAAAAATAATATGGGTATTAGCAAAATTACAAACAAAAGCAAATTAGCAAAATTACAAACAACATAAAAATGTATCAGCTATCAATTAACCCTTATAGTGACTCAGATACTCTAAAATAATGTGGCTAGATCAATGTGCTCTAAACCTTGTTCAATTATTTTATAAACATATTAAAAAAAAATTAAAATTACTAACACTACAATACTCTTGCTCCTGAAGAAGACTAACTTGGATAAGCTGAAGATGCTTCTCTCTCCAGTGACCACTAAAGATGTCTGGGTTACTAGTTGGTAAAGCCACTGGGCAGCCAGATATTTTGAAAAGAAACTTTTTTAAAAAATAGATTCCACTAGTAATTTTTTTCATTCTGTTTTGTTTCTTACCTACCAAAGCTAACCTCATCATCTTCCAGCATCACCAGCAGACAGAAAAAACACTGATGTCCCTCCTGTTAGGATGCTGCTTGTTAAGCCCATCAATAACAGAATGCAATTTTGTATGTGGCAAGAACGGTTTCCACAGGACTCCAAGAGGAGTCTGATGGGTAACATCTTGGGAAAACCTCTGATGCTGCAATCTTTCACATGTGGAAAATGGAGGTAATTATGTAGAAAACTACCCTCTTGGAAAAAGTGTCTCTATTGAAGGAAAAAGAAAAAAAAAAGAGAGAGAGAGAGGACTAAACCCAAGCAATTTTATAAAACTGTCTCACAACTATGAGAATTAGGAAAGCTCTCCACAGAGTGGTTCTAACAGGTATCTGGGGAAGAAGTGAAGGCTAATAAAATTTAAGATTTTCCATTTTTTTTTCAAGTATTTTGGAAGAATGTGTACTAGAAAAATAATTAACTCCTCAATGATAACTTTACTTTATCCAACTTTGATTTCCATGTCATGGCTTACTATGTTCTATGTATCAACTAAAACTCAAGCTCAGGAAAATTCAGAACTTTAAACTATGTGCTTGAGAGTTGGGAATAGCTGACCTCTGGAGTGAATAGAGTACTCCACATTTGCAGCTACTCTGAGGTAATGACTTAGTCTCTGGGCGTAAATACAGCATAAATGCTATATAAGTATATGCTCAGCCTAAATATAACATAACAGATGTAAGACATCAAAAAAACCCCCAGNACTGTTCAAAAAAACCCCCAGAACCCCCAAGCCAATCTGATTCACAGCAAACTATGGCTAGCCTCTACTAAAACCAGAAGAGGGCAGCAGCCAATTACTCAAAGAAGGGATTTGGCCCATCATCGAAGAGTTACCATAACCATACTGGGTTGGTTGTCTGGGTTTGGGTTTTTTTGGGGGGTAGATGGTGGAGGGGCTGTTTTTGTTCACTTGTTTGTTTTTTAACTCTTTTTTAATAGCCTGGAGAAATTAATTTTTTTTGTCTTGTCTGAATTTCAACAGACATATTTTAATACTTGTTTTTTAATTATTTTTTAAAAAATTAACATTAACTGCTGGTGATAAACAGAAATTCCCAAACCTTTGCTTAGAAAGGTGAATGCACTGGCATGAACACCTCTCAAAATCTTGTTTTAGTGGCCTACAGAGTGGATACTTCTAAACTAGCAAACTATTCCATGCTTGCCTGTGATTGTAGGGGACTGAACACAGTGCCTCACTGCTGCGCTGTTTCTCCAAAGACCACTTTTGATGCCCCGTCCTCCTCCTTGTGTTCTATACAGAGGCAGGTCTGGCACAGGATGTTCTTTCAAGATCACTTGTATGACCCAGTAACTGGAAACTACTGTTCAAGCCTGTAAATGCTAGCAGAGGATTTAATGGCTCCAGCTAACAGCTCCTCTCTTCGTTTTTTTGTGCAGTGAACCCATATATTGTCTTTAAGAGCAGTCAGCAAAGCAGCAACAAGCCAGAGCAGCCTATCAGTTACTCCTGATGAAAATTACTTTTTTCCTTAAAGAGATGATTTAATTAACAGTTTAATAANATCACATGGTTCCAAAAAATTCTCTCATTTTGGATACCTTGCAGATGGATACTTAACCTGTAGTAAAAAAAAAAAAATTATTTAAAAAATCAGGACATCTTTGAAAACTGTAGCCTTGGATATGAAGCCCATACTCATTCTTCAGACGGCAACATCAGACTAACATACTTAATTTTCAAAGCTCATTTACCTTCATGGCAGCTTTCAATTCAGAGGCATCATACTGTGCTGGTGTCTTCAGCAAGCCCAAGATCACTGCCTCCAAATGACCTGACAGAGCAGACTTGAGTGCTGCAGAAAGTTCCTGTAAAAAAGGAGGGATGATGGAAGAAAAAAAAAAAAACAAAAAAACAACAACTCACTTCTGATCTCCAGAGAATTTAGCCTGTAGTACTTTAAGTCTCCAAGCCTGCAATGGTGTTTCTTACACAATTGACAAGGAAACAGAACATAAAGAGTTTTTCTTTTGTGAAAGCCTAAGAAAGAAATTAGGGCAAAGGTATTTTTTTCTCATCCTTTTAAAATAAGAAGAAATACACTGGTGGCTGACAAAGTGCTGGGAAGCATGGTGCAGACACATCTACACAGCTCCACTCCAGTCTTGAAACACTGACATTTTATTGGAGCTGATAAGCACAGACAGATCTGAGTTTGACTCCCTGCGGTCAGCGCGTCTCCATCATACTCCTATCGTTTTCCCAGTAGCACTGTATTATTTGTGTTTTTCCTATTATCCCAGCCCTTCACTAGCTGAGACATAGGAAAACTGACTACACAGTTATTCCACCGCACAGGCCCAGTTCCCAAACAGCTAGCTGAGGAGAAAAAAAAAATCATCCCTCAGCACAGAAAAATTATCCCTGCATTCAAGGAAACTAGCAGAAGTGTATAGCCAAAGTCTCTATTCTTAATGGTCACGTCAATCCTCAAGAAAGAAGACACAGTCAGGTATGTTCACAGGATGCATACAAATCTGTAGCAAATAAAGTCAGTCATGTCTTCTTTTATGAGTTTCAGATGCAGTTTGAATAATGCTAATTACCAGCTTCATTGCAGTGTAGTGACAAAGCTGAAAAACCTGTGACCAAGCCTGGGGTTCACACAGATCAATGTATTCCCTAAACTGAAGTTAAGTCTAGCCTTCAGAAGAGAATTGCTGTGTTTCAATTGCTGGTTTCTACACTAACAACTTGTGAGCTTCAGGGGCAGGGGAAAAGGGGTAGAGAGAAAGTGACTTCAGTGAAACTGCAGGAAAGTTTGTACCAGAGGAATAGAGCCAAGGCACTTAGATCGTTTCCAGTCACCCATTTAATCCAGGGCACTAATATATGCTCACGCTGTATTATGCACTTACTGCGTGGATTGACCGAGACAGCAAATGGGGCTTCTGGGCATCTGGCAGCTTTAGTCTAAGAAATGTTTTAGTATAATGAACTCAGTTTTGGATACAATGTTCTATCATTGAAAGTGAAAGCAGGTTCTTCAGACATCAGCTGAAGAAGCAAAGATATCGCATATCTGTATAATACATTTTAGGACAATGCCATGAATTCCAAATAGCTGAGGAAAGTTTTTGCAATCTTTGCACCTTGGTGTGAAGGCTGAAGGAAACACAAATCACTACGTCACACTGAACCAAGCTCCTGCCCTCACATTAGCAGGCTTCTAGAGAAATAATGTCTTCTCCCCCTGCCAGGAAAGCAGGGTCTTCACTCTGCCATTCTCTGCCATGGCCAGGAGCGCTCTAAGAGAGAAGTGGGAGCAGATAACTGACAGATATCATTAATTTATAAATAGTGAAGACAAAAGGCTTTCCTACATGTTTTGAATGAGTATCTGGATATTAGCAGTTAATTTCAAATTCAATTCATTGCAACATCAGAGATTATTAGCAGCAGTTAGGACCAGCCAGACACATCCAAAGACACACATGACACGCAGAAACCCTCAGTGCTCCCTGGTAGCTCTATTAATGCCGGTGATAGGGAAAGATTGCATAGATCAAAGCCTGTTCCTCAAGATTACCAACAGTTTCTATTAGATACAGCTCAACTAAAAGGAATAAAAATAGAGGTAGACCTGTGACTTCTTAAAATCAGAATCATCTATTGAGAAATCCTGCAGCACACAAAATGAGCAGCCTAGAACAACACTACACATTGCCAAAGAAATCTGCACAAACTGTTGCCGAAGAAAACCATGAGACACTGTTCCTAGAAGATATACCTTCATGTCTTTTCATATCCCACTTCCTCCTCTCTTGCCATTCACTTGTTTATTTCACTGAGTGGTTTCTATTGCAAATTTCCATCTTTTTCTACAGACCGTTTTGTTCTTTGGTACTGGTTAAACTTGATAAATTCAGTTTTCTCTTGGGTTGCAACAAAGAAAAAAGGTGAGAGAGAATCATTTGGATGAAAAAAAGTTGCGTATTTTCTTGACTGTGTTTTTGTGGTCATGCAAAACACTTAACAAAGCTTTAAGTGACACATTTCACTACTAGGGTCCACTTACACACAAGATTCTCCCCATGCCCACAGGGCGTGACCGCCGGGGTGTAGCCATGTGCCCACATGCATGCATCCAACTTGTGTGTGTGCTTCTGCATGTGTCTGTATCAGCCATGCATAAAAGCTGTCCTATTTCCAAAATTTAACTCTAGATTTACATTTGGTTTCAGATGAGCATTCTGAGCTGCTATTGGAGGACTACCGTTTGGGGTCTGGCAAACCTGAAAGAGATACATTCATCATAATCCTAACTCTATACAGATTTCCTCTCTTTCGTGGGCATAAAACTTCAATTATGGTAAGATTCTCAAAACTTCAAGAGTCAAGACACCAGCTCTTGCCTTCTAGGTACTAAGACTCATTACGCAGAATTCTACACACAGATTTCTCTCCCTCAGCAGATCAGTACCAAAGGTATTTCTGACAGGATAATACCAAGTGATAGTTCAACTCATTACATCACTTCATTCCACATCTGTGGTGTTAGTAGCACAACTGACTGCAGTACTTTCTCATTTAAGATAGCTCTATGAACAGAAATAGAATACTTTGCTTATGCTGAGCTGTCTTAACAAAAAAAAAAAAATTTCAATCCACTAAGGTATCTCCATTTCCTCTTTTCCTCAAACTGAGGCATTTCACGTCAATTGCTTTTCACTATCATTTACCATATTTCACCACAGAATCCTGTGGCTGGCTGATATATCGCCCACTGTGATTTCTAGAGGTGCTAGGAAACCACTGTCTCAGACAGATTTCAGTCTCAGTTGTGCATACTCAACAAATTTGCAAGTCCCACCAGTCCTGAACTGTGACAGCATGGACAAAGGAGACATTTTTAATTTTGGTGAAAAGATAAAACTAAATTATACTTATCTCCAGTTTACACTCAGTTAACTGTGAAACATGCAAACCCTAAAAAAACTGTCTGCAAGAAAAATATTAAATACATGGTATTTCTTCATATTTTGCTACCTTTTTGGTTCTCCTCTGATAGGCAAAAGCAATATCCTGCCTCTGTTCATTGCTGCGGTTTGTCAGGATGTTGATGATGGTGACCTCATCCACACCTACAAAGACATAAGACACAGAGTTAAAGAAGTATCCTCGTTACTGTTCTCTTTGTACTAGTATGCTCTCCAACACTCAAAACATCACGTATGTTCTGTCTGGAGCAAAGCTTAACAGCTCTTATTAGCTAGTATACACCATGTCCTGGCCTTGGAGAAAGCACAACCAATTACAGCCCAAATTTTTGATGCGATGCAGATCTTTGTGTACACAGGCATGCATACACCTCCACAAAGTCTAGTTTGTAACCGGCTTTGCTACTGCCGTTTTCTGCTTCACTTGTGTGTCTGCGTGCTTGTGTTCAGTCACTCACTATTCTGCAACAAAAGTTGCTCCAGAACACAGTCTTTAAAACTGACATGAATTTGTACTCACTAAAGCCTGCCGGGTCACTTCAGCAGAGTGTTTTCAACTAAGGCTCCTTAATAAAGCAGTTGTATTTTCTATTTAACCCATAGTCACTTAACTATCACTTCAAACATAAAAATGTGAAAATAAAACAGGATATTTCATTCCCCTCAGAAGGTCAGATGTTCAGAAGATGAAAGGGGCTTTTGACACTGGAAGAACTATGGATGTGCTACTTTTTTTGAAATCATCACTGGAAGATCCACACCAAATTCTAACTAGCGTGCCTAGACAACTTGGATGCTCAAACTCCCAACCTATCTTTTAAGTAAGTGAACTACATATCAGTAAAGGTTTCATTTTAAGCAGTTTTCCAAGTCCATGCAGTTAAATGCAACTGCAGCCTGAATGCAGGGAAATAATTAAGATTTATTATAAGTTAAAAGCCAAAGTGCGTATCTAAGGTTAGACACTTTAGCTGCCAGTAGAAGCTAATGCACACCACAGCTTAGAACCTGTAGGAGGTTGTTAATGCAGACAGAGAAAAAGCTCTTACGCTGTACAGGAAGCAGGACTTCCAGATGCTACTTCCTAGATACAGCTACTCACTATGTTCTCTCCAATGCAGGCAGCATCTTGTAACTTGTCCACTTGCTCCTGCCTGCTGCTACCAACTTCCACTTTAAATTCCCTCTCATTTTCCCCACTTCACTTGCTTCTTTCAAAGTGGATACTCTTGAACCTGTGTTCTTTGGATTGACACAGTTCCTCCTCTGATCACAATTCTCATCTGCACCTTAGTCTTGGTGATTCAAAAGACAACCTAGAGCCTGGTTGGATTGGAGGCTCTTGAGCTTATTGAGATAAACCTGGAGCATCTGACTTATCTGGGTGTCCTGTGACAGGGCTCTAACCCAACTGACATACAATTGCCATGTCCTGCTAACATCCAAGTCTCTCAAAGTGCTCTCTGCAAGGGCAGCTACCCTTTGTTTCCTCACATCAACAGAAAAAAGCCAAACAAGCTGTATTTATATTCCCTTAACTAAGCATTAAAGCTATATTAAATACCTTCTCTTACTATGAGAGCTTATAGAAACTGCCCTTGCAAGAAGCCAGTCTCCATCACTCAAAGGAAAATGCTTAGAAATGCAAGCCCACCTGCTACAAGGTAAAACAAAAGATGTGTTAGCAAGAGATACAGAGAAGCCAGGAGAAAAAAAAGATTTGGAGTAACAAAGAAGAAAAACAGCACGGCACACTTCAACACTGAAGGTATCTGAACAGAACTGAAAAGGTCAGCTCAGGTGTACTTAATCAAATGGGAGGTGGTTGAAATTTCAAAGGGTTTGGGTGAGGACACAGTAGCTCGGCTCAAGTAAAATATCATTTTGAATTTGATTTTCTTACTCTGTTTAAAAGAGCAAACAACTACATTTTTGTAGGACAATTATAATATTAGAGTGCTTTATAAAAAGATATAAATGAAAGAATTTGAGTCCTCCTCCCCAATTCTCCAATGCACATTTGTGTCTGTATCACTGAATTCAGCCCCTGGGTACAATGTCCATTTGTGTTTCACATACATGATTGGTTAACCAAAGCTGTCTGGACATGCCATTCGAACACAGGTGGAGAATAACAGCACAGCTGGAGGTAATCTCCAGATAATAAAGTCTTCCAAACAAGAGTCAGCATAGCTTACAAACGGATGGACAGAGGAGAGAGCTAGAACAGTCGGCGTTGCAATGCTCAGATATCGAGCTAACCTATAGCTATGCTGTGTAACCATTTGTTTTGGACTATTTCCAGACTGACTGCGTGAAGCTTAGAAGACGCAAAACTGTTTCTACACGTCCAATTGCACGTCCAATACACTGCATATTCCTCTGCAAACAGAAAGATTATGTACAACTAGTCATTTTTTATGGTGAGTTGCATGACAGGTTTTGAAGCAAATAGGTGGCTCTAGTCGAGAGGTCAGAACAAGCCTGGAGTTTCAGCTCGGGTTCCTCCATTTACTGCAAGTATTATGAGTAGCTTCTTTCACATTTGCACACACATTTTTTTTATAAAAACAAAGTAAAGACTGGATCAGCAGCTACTTGCAGGACTTGGACCCCTGCTGGAACCCATCTACACTTATCTTCCTTTCTACCCAAAGTCACCTCACAGCAACTTGAAACAAAGGACTGCAACAGATACTATAAAATTAATCATATAAAGTGTGAAAGTTGCAAAAGACCTTTTAGCCCCCAGCTACAGAATCTAAAAAGATGAATCAAATCCAAAATTCCTTTCTCCTTCTTCACCACATTTTTCATGATGAAATAATGGACTCAACAGCTTCATGTCCTTAGCTCAGAGGCATTCCTCCATCAGTGCTCCTATTCACACATGGTTGGCTGGTAAAAGCCAAAGGGCCCTGGAAAGCATCATTATGTCTTAGTTACAAATTTTGGTTTGAAAACATGCTGACTGCACACTTTGGCCATAATCTACTCCTGCACATTTTTAAGTGTTCCCATTTTATAACAGAAAACAAAATTCTCCCAGTCCAGAAATGGCCACACACAGACAGCCACACGGACATTGGGCCTTCCAGCTGTTGAAAGGCCACAGCATAAGCCAGTGTCTTAAGCTTTTTAATAAATTCTAAATGTAAACCATTCCTGGCATTCAAAAACGGCAAATGACATTTTCAAGTTTTATCACAATTGTGATAGATTAGAAGGCTACAAAGGACTGCGTCCAAGGTGCTTACTCATATGCTTTGTGGATGGAAATATGAAGTTAACTCACTGCTCTGGCATTTAATGGAAAAATAAGTGCTTGTACTTCACACTTGGGAATCATGCTGCATGGACAGGATGCTGACTCACATCTGCTGAGGTGGGGTGGAACAGGAGAGAAGCTCAAACATTTTTGTTTGCTGTTCACTAAAGTCTCTGGAAGTTTCAGGGTAATGAAACAAAAGTTTATTTCCAAATTTATTCTGTCTGGGCAGATTTTATCAGTGCATTTCTATCAATGGGCAACTGAAAATTAGACATGGTGGCTCACAGTTTGGTTTTTTTTTTAAACAAGAAAAATCCTTGCAGATGGAAATGTATTTGATGGGGGGGAGGGAGTAGATTAAAAAAACCCCAACCCTCTGATTAATAACAGCTTTTCTTCTGAAAGAGGCAATCTGTTGCATTTTTAAGATCAGAACAAAAAAAAAAAGAGGAAATTAACATAACCAAAACGATCGGTTGGAGTTTTTTGTGTTTGTTTGTTTAAAAGACATTGTACTTGAATTTCCATAGGCCAAAACAACAGCGCCAGCATTGTTCTAAACAAAATGGATGACATGGACGAGGCAAGAAGAGAGCTACCATCCTTTCATTGTACAAGAGCTGGCACACATTCACTCAGCTCATTTACTAGAAGTCTGTTCTCTCAAATTTCATTTTCAAAGACAGCACGGACAGAATATCAGAAGCTATTTCTGTCCTAACAGCATCTAGGTATTACAGAGATGAATGAAATGGGATTGCAGCTGGCCTCAAATTATTAGTGGGAGACGCACATGATTAGCTCTTGTGAAACCTCAACACCACTGTGCATCTAGTACCAACACAGTCCCAGGACTATTCGACAGAGCGCGTGATCTGCAGTCTCTTTATTTTCCTTGGACAAAACCCTGATCCAACTGGAGTCAAAGGGAAAAACTGAGATAAGACCATAATTTCAGCTCTGCTATTTTGCTTGGCAAGATCTCATCAAACTCAAACCACGTTGCAATGAGATATTTCTTTACTGATACTATTAACATTCTGAATATGTGACTGATGCAGTTAGGTGGACTTCAGGCACTACCTTTCCCACCAGCATGTCAGCAGACTCCCTCTAAACTTTTACTTTATACCATTAAAAACTCTGTTAAAAGGTATGGATGTGATGGATATACTGTATAAATACTGAACTCAGTCTTACAGAAGACCCGTTATGCTTTACACCTCCCTCATCATTGTTTCACCAATTTCTGGATATAATGCATTTACTATAAATGTTATGTTCTAAGCACTTTCCTACAACAAACCTGTGTTTGAATTCTGACAGTTATGGAATAAAAAAATATACCATGAGACCTCAATAAAAGGTTGTGGTTTAGGCTGAAAGTAATTAACAACTCACAACCTCGTCTGACAGATTCGTTAACAAAGTATTTGAGGCACACAAAGTTCCAATGCTAGGGAATAACTCTGAAACAGAAGAGAGACACTTCAGCAGCCTTCTTTCCTACAAAGAATTAAAAGGAAAGCTAACACATGCTCTGTTAGTAGTTTCTTCTATTTAGGCTCATGTACTTGAGCTAGTCTATACCCAGGGCACAAAGGAGCATTATACAAAAATTACACAGCTTCTTGTCCTATACAGCAAAAAGCCAACATTTGCAGGGGACATGCAAAGGCACTAGATTAACTCACTACAGAAAAACTAAATAGCATAAAAATGAAACTGGCATATCAGTGACATTTATTACAAAAGGAACAAGCCAGAACTGTAACAAGTTATTTGCATTATGCAAACTCGAGGTTGAACTATTGCTGGTTTTATATCATCTAGAGCCATTTTTGTACCTCTCCCTTTTCTAGGCTGTTGGATATCTATAACACCCCTGCATTTAATTCAGCTCCACTGAAAGCCCAACAAAGGGCTGGACAATATATTTGTGCAGCATAGTTCTTGCAGATAGATATAAGCCCCCAGAAACACATCAAAGTACTTCTCACAGATCCCTCAACAGATAAATAGATGGCTAACTTCTGAGGAATCAATCTGAGGAGTATGAACGAATGCTGGAATATTTAGATATTATATAGAGCAGAACAGTCAGACACTCTACCCCAGATCTTTGCCCTAAAACAAATACACAGCTGTTGTTTAACCAGTAAAATAAGCTTTACCCACTTTACACACAGTCACTAAAATGGAGATTCACGACTGATTCAGGAAGTTTGCATTACTGGGAAACAGCTGGATAAATAATTAGATGGTAACTTTTCAAAACTGGCCCGTCCTGACTGCAAACACTGTACCTGCATATTGTTTATATAAAAATGCAGAAGGTATACCCAAATGATTTTCCCAGATATCAGACTCCATGAGATATCACTTCCACAGTACTGCTTTATAAAGGATACAGTTCCAAAGGCTACTTTGATGATTGTGAAATACAGGCCCACTACAGCATGTGCAAACCCAGATTTTTGAAACAAAGAAAAGGCACGGGTTTCAGACACCAGTAGTCCTTAATCCTGTATAAAGCCCCCCAAATGCTTGGTTCCTATGTCCATGTTTTTTTTGGAACTGACCACCTCAACCTGTAAAAGAGCTTGCAGATGTATTTACAACCTGTTATGTTTCTCTCACTGCCTTCAAACAAGACGAACAAGTCACATCACTCTTCACAGTTCCAAGATAATTTACATTGCTTATTTCTACCTTCCACATACAATGCAAATTGCTACAGAATCAGTGATGCTTCCTAGGGAAACAGTAGATACCCACAGCAGCTACCTGTTTGTTCATTATGAGCGTTACATTTTTGGCTCAAAAACTATGAAGAGATTTCCCATAAATATTTTAAAATGTTTTCCTGCAGAAGAATTTCCCTGTGTAGCTGTTTACATCACTGTTTGTAGAAAACCAATTTGTGTCTGGGTGATTCAGAATTTTCATTTGAAAAAAAACCCCAAATGTGTTTTAGAGAGTTCACATCTTAACAAATCTTTTGAATTAGTAGATGAAAAGCTCTTGTAACCAAGTATTCGAAGTGCACCTGAAAGAAGGGTCCTAACACTCTTCTTTATTTCCCCCAAGAATAGTTCCTTTGAGAGTCTTAAGGGTGGAAGATTCAGTATTAAAAACAAAGAGATTCTCCCCTTTAAAGCCACCTTCCCAAAAAAGCTCCTCGATAGCAAGCTAATAAGCAGAGATAAACTCAATCCTACAAACACGCAGGTCTATTAATAAGTTTCCCTATTATTTGTTCAAAGGGTTGGGAATCATCTCTCTAACGAAATGTTTCCACGTATCTTAAAACCCAACTCAGCAAACTGCTTATTGTTGCTGGAAGAAAGTGAAAAAACGACATGAGCTTTATTTTCCTGACGGGAAAAGCTTTTGTACTGCCAAGGTTACTGCAACTTCTTTTTGCATAAAATAACAGCTTGAGTGTGAAAATGTGTAAATTTGTACCCATCCTGAAAGCCTGATGGTATATGTGACATGTTTACTTTTGTGCTATAAAGCACCTCCTGCCAAACACTATGACATTCACTCCTCTCTTTCAAGAGGATTTTTAAAAATAAAAACAAACCATAACACGATTCAAAATCAGAACTGAACCTATTCTCATGAGCAGACAGGGGATTTCTCCAGTTAAATTAATAAATCTTGTGAAAGGAAGCCTCATGGTTGTTAGGGAGGGGCATTATTTTACATTTTATAGCAAGTCCAACATGTGCTTTGTTGGCACTGATGGAAGACTCCACATTTCTTTCTAATGAGAAACTGTCTGGCATTTAAATTTCTCCCTCTCCTAACATGTGGGCAAAAGCTATGCCCAGCTGTTGCTTCTCTGGCCTGGAAGAAGTCTGGAGACCCTTTCTTTCTTACAGAGCAGGACAAGGACAGAGGATCGCTGCCCTGGGAGTACCACCAAGGTTAATACCAGAGTTGTAGTTCATACTCCCTGTACTCTGGATTGTTTCAGTATACCAGGCTTTTCCAAGCAGCTGCATTTGTCCCCTGTTCCACCACGGCCTCCTATCAGTCAGCAGCCGTGGTGGTTCCCCGCACTGATGTAAGGAGATGGAAGCCTACCTGAGAGCCTGGCTCAGGGAAGCAGAGGGCTCTCACACTGTCCTGCCCCTGAAACACTGCAACATCATTTCGGAAACTAGACTGTTTCTAGGACTTTCTTTCACTCCATAATAATACAAGATACACAAGTATTTAATTCAAAACCCAGGAGAAAATGTTCAAACCATCCCTATTCAGCTGTCTGGAGAGCTGAAAGGAAGAAGAAACATCCAATCCAATAATCAAGAAGAAATCCATGATTCAGAGCTTGGTCTCAGATCACTGCCACAGAAGTTGGCACTTCTTTCTCAGTGGCAGAAAAGTAGAAGAATTTGAAGAACTGATGAGTCAAGAGAAAAAAAACAGTGGACATTTTCAGTGGTAAGCTCAAAAAACTCTTGGCTACAAACTTCAAAAGCACATTCTAAAGCATGCGTTAATAGAGTTCAAAATCTAACTCTGTCAAGATTTCATCAGAGATGCCTGAGAAATCCACATCGAGTAAGGACATGAGAACATTGGTCCTGNATGACAGCATTCCATCTTACCAGCAGAAGCAAAGCCACAGCACATTTTCCTCACCTTTGGTCTTGATGGCTGTTTCCAGGGCTGCAGCATCCCGGTCAGCATCAAAATTTGAGTAGGCCTTAACTGTGGCATATGCACTTGGTGGGAGAGAATGCTACAAGGAAAAGAAGAAAACCAATCTCAAAATTAAATCATGCAATCATGTCCTTGCTGCAGTTAATAAAACAGGTACCTCTTGGTTAAATACCATTGGCTAAATTACCATTTAAAATACAAGAATACTATCAAGTATCTGTGAAAACTGAATTCTGCTAAGAGCCACCGAACTCCGTTCTCCTGAGGAGTACTGTCCAGAAATCCACTCACAGTCATGCTTATTATAACAAAAAATACATACAAATAGATTATATATTACTGCAGCAAAAACCTAGCCCATTCCAAATTTCCTCAACAACCTTAATCTTCTAAAATCTAGTTTTCTGGATAGATCTGAAGGAAATGGACCAAAGAAAGCTAAGTCAAATGAAAGTTTCAGTATCTGCTGTCAAAGTCCGAAGTATTTTAGATTTGAAGCCCATACTTTACTTTGGATTACAGGCTACACTTAAAAAGTAATTACTCACAATCTCCTTTCGGAATTCTGTGCCTGCAGATACTTGGTTTAAGCAGCACGAGACATTTCAAATTACCTCTACTAAGAAGACTTGCAGGTAAGTTCACTTAATAAGCAGTAGTAACATTTTAGAAGTTACCAGATTTTATCGGCTCTTCATTATGGTCCTCTCTTGAGGACTGTAGCTTCAAACAGGAGGCCACCAGAACAGAGAATCAACTCTTCTCAGCTGCTTCAGTGCAAGCTAACAGCTCAGCTTGTATCACCTTCCACAGGCAGGTTCAACTAAACCGCAGCTTTTCATACAAACATCTGAGAAATATTCACAAATCCCACTCTGCCGAGTCCAATTTAGAGACCTAAACCTCTGGCAGAAAGGTGCAGTGAGTAACACCTGAAATTGCCCTGGCTGTTTCCTCAGTGAACAAACAACTAGGCTTTCCTAGTAAAGTTCCCTGGAAACTTTTGGTTTGGTTCCTGACACCAACAGAGCACCAGGTTCATAAGCAGGACTAAGCTATCTTAATACCCCTGGAGAATCTTTTTACATGCAAATTGTTAAAAGGAGGACAAATGTTAACTATAAAAATTCCATGTTTTTTTACTTCCTTTGCCTCTATTCTGCAGAGGTCACACTGTCCTGAATAGGTTCCTCTGGCAGCAACCACTGCGCCTTCCTGCGACAGCGTGTGTTACGGTGCGGAGGTGGGAAGTTAAAAAAGCACTCATCAACTGAACCATTCTTTCTCTTGTCTCTTCCCATCAGCTCCATCTAGCATAGTGGCCCCAGTCTGGCCCACAGCCACACCACGAAACAGCCTTTCCTGTTAGCAGACTCAACTACCAGCAGAAACAGCAAATGGAGATATGCAATGCAGCCTCAGAAAATCTGTGTGCCCAAAAGATTCCTAAACCAAAGCCCGTTAGTATAGGCAATCATATGGCATTTCTATCTAACTAACCAGCACTGCTGGATAATCTGAAGTAGATCACCTGATGAGCTTAGCAGAGCTGGGTACATCTCCTTCCACCCAGCTCCACGTATTTTCTGAGTCCTTTGGACAGAGTATTTTACTATAACATGATACCACACACTGAGAAAATACACAGCATATTTGCAATTTGGGAGTCATCTTTTCCTCTGTCCTTCCACCCAAGGCACACAACAAGTTGGATTCAGATCCCCTGACACTGGTCAAAAGACCCAGCAAGCGCCATGTACATATGTATGCCCAGGAACAGCAGAAACCTTTCCCTGGCTGCTCTACTAGTAGATGGGCCGTCTCCAAATCCAGCACCCACAAAGATCACACTTTACTCTCTCAGGCGACTGTCTCCAGTACTTCAGTAGAGTAGACACAGGTCACACCAGGGTGACTACTCTGCCTATGAAAAACAGCCATCGAAATTCCAGACTACATGGTCTCAAACCGCCCTGGTACACCACAGTACTGGTACTATGTGTTTTCAGACAAGAGAGCTTTTCCAACTGACTTTCCATTTAGTCCAATACGAAATTTTCCAGGACATGGCAGTGAAAGTGCAGCTAGTGGATAACTCCCGGTGCAGTTTCAGCCAGACTAAAGCAGAGAAACAGGTTTTTCCCCCCACATATCTAGCATGCCTCAGAGGTCCTCCAACTGGTTTTTACACCTGATTATTTCAATCCTATTGGCAAGAGCAGAACATGAGGGAGAAGCATAGATCACTAGCAGGGAAGCTGAAGAGGCTCTATTTCTTCTAAAAAGAACAGAATCCTTTCAAGATATCTACATCTCAGTATTTCCTGCCCTCAAAAAAAAAAAAAAAATCACTATTCATGTTTGAAAACCGAGTAACTTGACATCATCCAGCAAGTAGCCTATGAAGTCTTGACTAAAATGCAGGCTTCCAATTCCCAGTGCAAAAACAGAGAACATGATGAAACGCAACAGCAACATCTTTGTTACAGAATCCTTCTATAGTCTCTTGTCCTGCCCTCAAAAAACTGCAAGCAGAGATTAACTCCAGCTCAACTCCCTCCCCTTTCTTAAAGGATGGGGAAGACAGTACCAGGCTGAAGCACACAGGCCAGTTAATAGGGACAGCTTCTTCATCGTTAAACTAACCAATCGCTATACCACTGAACAGAACATACAAATTCCTTATTGCACAAAACAGGTCTTGGATTCAGCTGTGACTATTCTATACCCTCAAGGTTAAAAACTTCTTTTTTTTTTTCTGAGAAAAATGGGTGGTTGAAATACTATGTTTAACATCAGTCAACTTGCTGAATCATTGCTTAGGGGAACTGAGCAAATCCTTTATGCAAACTAGCTACTCAATAATTCTAGCTTCCAACTAAGGATCTACTGAACAAACCAGCTGCCTGATATTTCTTGCACACTATGGCAGGATTTCTGATGAAAACGCTGGCATGGAGCAGGAGTCAAATTTGACTTTTGCAACTACTCACAAGCATCATGGAATAAACATTTCTGCCCTCGAGAACAGATTGCTCAGATATTATTCCAAAAGTAATTCTCCACTGAAACAGACACGGCCAAGAAATCTGATGAGCTGACTGCTTTTGCAGTGCAATACCAGCTTTGCTACTTACCTACAGTGCACTAGCCAGTTCTCTGCAACAGCTGTTTCACAAAGATCATATGGTACAATTTATTTCACAACAAGTAACAAAAATAGGAAAAAAGTTTGCCTGTATTGAGCTCAGATCTGGAGTTGCTGGCTATAAAATATAAAAGTATAACAGGCTTATAAGCAACATGATGAAATTATGCATGGGTAGGATTCACTTCTTCTTCAGTGACAATCACAGAACCACAAATTCATGGTGTGATATCCTGACACACTGGTAACCCTACCATCTAATGTTGCAACGTGAGAAATCAAACAAAGAGAGTGTGGCTTTCCTGTATTTCAGTAAAACTATCCAGCAAGTGCAGGTGTGGTGGCAAATACACAATCAAAACCGATATTCTTTATGCTTTTCAAAAGAGAAAATGAGAAAAGAAGTTTGAGAAAATAAGGTTTTTCAAGGGGTAGTTTGGTTCTGGTGACAACCATTATAGGAATAAGATCTTCAATATTTTAATTCCAATTAAGTAATGTTCTCCATTAATTGAAAAGTGAAGAAAATTAAAAGGTAACTTGGAAGGTATCAGCAAAACCAAACACATTTCCATCTTCTCTTATCATCCTTAACTCCCTTGTTCCTTTAGAAGAAAGATGGACCACAGATATAAACTAGAGGTTCAGTTTGTCCTGTGACCTCTCTCATATGGCCCAGCACATGGAACACTGCTCATGCTGCTGGCCAGTTAGAAGAAGTATCGTTAAATCTAGTCGTCTCATACAATTGTCCTATGGTTTGCAGCTGCTTTGTGGCTGAAAACTGATCACTGCTGATCTCTTCTTTAAGTAGAAGAGATGTGTGGAATCTTGCAAACTGTACAGCTCAGTACAATTGTTGGTAGAGAGTCCTGTAAAAGAAACAAGATGTGGCATTTAAGTAAAACACACTTTTTCTGTTTAGATAATACTACTTACATCTCCTTCAAGACTGAGCTTGCTTAAAATTTCATGGACAGTAGACATCTTGAAAGAATGCTGGAGGAAGAGGGAAAAAAAAAGGCAGAGTTAAATATATTTACAGTTCCATCAGTGTGTTATAGTCCTGAAACACTGCAGCACTGAAAGTGAAACAGCCCAATGCATCCGCTAATCCCAAGCAAGAAAGCTGATTTATGAGTTTCCAAGCCACACCACCATTAATAATGCATCAGCGAGAGGTCTTCATTCTATTGCATAATAAAAATTTATCTTTACTCATTAAAAAAATTTATTTTGCCTTTTAAATACTTAAACTTAGGAACTGGAGAATCTCTACCTTAAACAAAGAATCAACTAAGTCTACAACTCTGTGCCACGAAAATTGTGCAGAAAGATTATAACCTGGGTCCATCTCAAAGCTGAAAAGCAACAAGTAGTAGCACTTATTTCAGATGCTCAGTTCCTCAAGTTCTCATGCAATACCTTGAAACTATTTATATTCATGCAGACATTTCATAAAATCTTAATGCTGTTCAATCTTTAATCATGGACACGGGCTACAAATCCCTCTAATATGATATGGTTTTGTAGTGGCGGCCCAGTAACAAGAACCACAGGACAAGCTACAAACACCAGTGAGTAACAGGGCTGCCAGTCAGATACTGGGTAACAGGGACTCTCTTAAAATTATAGCTCCAAAACTAAGAGCCACTGAGGCAAGATAATCGGTATCACTGCTCCATTGCCAGAACCTGCATAACATCTTGCTAACTTACACAAGGAAAAACAGTGAAAAACCCAACCCTGAGATAGATGATACACATTGCAGAAACGAACACTGATGTGATAATCCTTCTGTTACAACACCCTGCCTTTTCTCAACTCTGGTTTGTGGTCAGGGAAGTCTGCCAGAGCTGTATTACTGTTTTATTGGAAGGGTCTCTCAACTACAGAGGAAATTTTTTTCCAAATAAGCCAGAGGCAATATTTAAGAGGCTTGAAACATTCCCAGAACTCTGCTCTCAAATTCCTCCACTGAAAGGACAGACATTGCCACTCACGTTACCTTCTAGTCATACAGGCTGGCGCCTGCAGCAAACATTATTTTGCCTGTTGAAATTAAAGCTTGTTTCTCAGGAACTCCACAATCAAGCTGCAGAGCTGCCTTGATGAGAGGTAGGAGAGAAAGGTCAGCAACACCTTGAGACCAGTGACGTTCCATTCACTTCTAACTGAGCCTGGAACAAAAGCTGCACAATTTGCAGCCTCACTGGGTGCCACTCCCTTCACTTCCATGCTGTTACCGGTTCCCCCAGTCTAGCTCCCAGTGCCATGCCCTCCAAGCCAACTCCCAGCTATTGCGCAGCCAGTCCTGGGTAAGTTCTTTCAACTGGTTTTCAGATTCTTTTGTTATCCTCCATCAGTCACTGTTCTGATGCTATTGGGGCTTTCTCAGGCAAGCAGTACTAGCTGCCCAGGGAAATTTCCCAGACAAACCAAACTCCTCTCCACTCAATGATCAATCTGAAACCAAGAGCTCAGAGAGCCAACAAGCAGTTTGAAATAGTTTCTTAATAACAGAGATCTGGTTAAGACCCTAGAACAGTGTTTAATTTTTGTTTCAGCTCCTGTAAACCTCCCATAGATCAAGAGAAAAGCAGAGAAATCCTTACTTTTAGCAGATATAGCAACTACTATAAGAATAAAATATAGAAACACAATTAGATGGCTTTTATAGCACAACTGCTGTAATCATATCTTTCCTTACTTAGAACACAGAAAGAAAATCTATAATCTTCTGAAGCAGCCTAAGCACAAGTAACAAAAGCAACTTTACTTCAAGGAAAAGTTCAGATCCCAGGAGAGGAAAAATAAGACAGAGAATGAAAATCACAGTCATGCACCAACTTACTTGAGAATAAATCTTTTTCAGAGCAAAAATCCAACCTAACCCTCTAAAGAAAGGCTGCAGAAATGGTAATAAGCTGCTACCTGCTATCAGCACTATTAACCATGCCAGTTAGAGGGGAGTGATATATTACTGAGTTATGAAATTCTTAATGTTTACTCTTAATAAAATGAAGTGCCTAACAACGAGACCTTTGTACTCTGGTAGTATTACAACCAAAGATGAACAACCGAAGTCCTTTAGTCTTGCTTGTCACAAAGAAATAAAAATACCAGTGAAAACTGAAGCAAAGCAGTTGTGGTATAATCTTTCACAAAACAAACACTGAGCAGCTTTTTGCAAGACTCTTGCTTATAAATCAATTAAAAATCACATTGAATCAGGCTTGTTGGAACAAAACACTTGAACAGAGTCCAGGAACAGAACTAACACACCCTCACGTAGAGCTGGAACTGGGAGGTTCATACCATCAGCACATAACAATGCTATAGCAACCAACCGCCCATCAGCGCCAAGCTAGCAAAGAAAAAAAAATGGGAGCTTTTGCATGAATCTTTGCAGAGATGGATCTCAGAGAACAAATGCATCTTTTGTCACACCCTGCTTTGTAAGGCAATCATATTTGAGAACAGACTCTCACTGTTCTCTGATGCACTGATTTTATCTGATGTAGTTTTGACAAGTTCTGGGTAGGTTTGAAAATGTAAACAGAAAATACGTGCACTAACTTGTTCTTCCTTACACTGGAAAAAAATAGTTTGCAGCTGGAAAGTAGAAAATTAACACTTCAACACCTTAAGGCAAGTTTCTACAACCAGTTTTCCTCCTAAATCCAAATTACATAATCTTGAATCATAATGTTATTCTAATAAATGAGATAGCATCTGCTTTGACCTCGATATCCCCCGTAATCACTGGTTTGCAAATCTGTTATTATATTGGGTCTGGTCTATATTCACTACCTTCTCCCCATAACTGTTTGGTGTCAGAAGAGCGTGTGTTTAAAAGCAGACCCATATCTCGATTCCCAAGGGCAGCTCACCCACATTACAGCAGAAAAACCCCCATGTGCTGCACAGAAAAAGTGTCAGCTATGCACAAACAGCTACATTGCTCAATCAGCAGAGTTAGCATTTTAAGAAACACTTAGTATACTCTTGTAGACAGAGATTGAGCAAAGGGTGTTCCCAGATCTTTGTGCCAAGGAAACGGCATCCCTGGAATGAGAGAATGGAAACTCTCTCACTCGGAGCACATTTGTGTCAGGTCTCCAAAAACTAGGGCGATGCCTGGCAACAGAGATGTGGAAGAGTGAGAGGAAGATTCACCATACAGTAAATGAAATAAAGACTCAAAACCATTCCTTATATACAGTGCTGACCACAAGTACAAATGAGCCAGGCTGTATCTCCCAAAATCACCTGATAAGGTTTAATGAATCATTTAAAGACACTACTTGGAAAAAAAATCAGCTTTAAAGAAAAGGACTTCAAAACCCATTAAACCACACTACCACAAACAAACTTTAACCGTTCTCTTCCACAGACACTGCTAATAACCCAGAAGATGTTTCATTCCAGGAAGATACTATGCACACTTAAAATTAGTAACTTTTATTACTTTGAATTCAAGTTTTCTCACTTCTGAGACTTTACAGGAGAACCTTTTTTTTTTCTTTTCCAAGGCAAACCATTCATACATTAGCTAATGGAAACTATATTTACTAGTGCTGCCTGTGATAACTAGCTCCACCACAGAGGGATGGATCAATCAAGGGCACAGAGGTTTCAAAATACTCTTCCACTCTTGACCTGTATGTCAGGGGCTGCACACCTCTGTGCAGATACAGCACTTCTCATTTTTCTTCCAGTTAAAGTACAACGTTCCTTTGCCTTATCTCCCCTCCACGCTCAGGGAGGAGGAAGCGGTGTCCAAGCTGACTCACAACCCAAAAGGCAGCAGCAGCAAGATCTCAGCAATCCTGCCCATGGCCACGCCCGAGCCTGGCTCTGCGAGCGAGGAAGCGCACAGGGCTCCCCGGCACGCCTCGGGAGAGCAAAGGCAAGCCCCGGGTACGCGCTGGCTACCCAACACTGCCGGGATAAGGGCTCCTCTTCTGCCCGGGCTGCCACAGCCACACCCGGGGGGAGCAGGGAAGGGCCCTGCCCCGGCTGCGGGTAACTCCAGCCCCGCCACCGCGGCACGAACACCGCCCACAGCGGCCGGCGAGGCTGCGGGCTGAGAAGGGAGCGTACGGCACCACCGTTAACCCAGCTGAAACTTTATGTACCTCAACGAGGAGAAGAAAAGAGCGTTTAGGGAAGTTTGGCAAAGTNCTACACTCTTTCCCTGCCCGACGCTCTTCCGATCTGCCCCCCACTCACCGCCCCCCCGCTCCGCTCCGCGCTGGCGAGGCCGGGGCACCCGGCGACAGCTCACCTGGCCAGACGGCTCTAGCGACAGCTCTGGCGGCGGCTGGGGCCGGCGGCACCCCGGGCGGGGTTTTGTAGGGCCGGTCGGGCCCTCCCCGCCCC
>VZTO01023023.1:13699-26462 GCA_013400615.1 Syrrhaptes paradoxus | reverse complement strand
TGTCAAGCGAAATATCTACCCCGGAGAAGGAAAAAAAAAAAAATAACAATTAAAGAACCTGCAAAAAAAATTAATATTAATAAAAAAAAAAAAAAAAAAAGGTGGTCTGAAAATGAGAAATGAGAGGGACTGATGGGACTGATGGGGTACGTGCTTATTCTTNGACTTTATCTTGACCCATGAGGTTTTTTTTCAATCTTATTTTCTCCCTGCCCATCCTGCAGAGGAGGGCAGTGGTAGAGCAGCTTGCTGGGCACCTGGCATCCAGCCAAGGTCAAACCAACACAGTCCCGCGTGCTAAGAGCTAGTGCCCACAGAGGGAACAGATCTTTAACCTTTCAGGAGATGAAATGAAAGGCTGCAGTGATACCACAACTACAGATAATTTTCAAACAGGTTCTCAACACTAGGGTTTATTATCCTAATGCTACTATCATGCAGGAAGTCATTAATGCAATAACAAGCAGCCATCGCAGTGTGTATAGAATAATGGAGTTAAAACAGCAGAAGAAGGGAGTGGAAGCCTAGCTGATTGACCAGCAAGAACAGACACGGAGAGACAGACGGCTGTTGTCCTTCCTGTGGAGCTAGAGGCTGTACCAAAGAAAGCTTTCAGGAGGGTTTTGCCAGTATAGAAGGCTAGAACCCAAAGTTTAAGCCGAAGTCTGGCATGTGCACATGCATACAGAGTAGGATGAAACCACAGACATTTAACTTGGCATTTGAAAGCCAAAGGAATGTATACAATATTTAACCTTCTCAGTTTGTCTTTTTGGGCTGGTAGAAAAACTTGTAAATGGAAGATAATGCATTCTTTTGGCAAATACAATGTCATGTGAAATATCTTCCCCGGAGAAGGCAGAAAACAAACATACCTATTCATGCACCTGCATACAAATTTACTGTTATTAAAAAAAAAAAAAAAAAAGGTGGGCTGTAGCAACAGGCCTGTTGACCCATGAGTTTCTTGTTCTCCAGAGATAATGAGAGCATCAGTACAACATTCTCTCCAGGTTTCTTAACCTAAATGTGCTGCTTTTGGATTAAGCAAGTCAGTCTAATCAATCTTACTGTGTATTCTGCTTAGGTTACCCACAAAGAAGCCAAAGAACTTCAGCTATGATGAGAGCACTTGTTAATTTGGAAATTACTACAAAATTTATTCAGTAGCATGTGCAGCTATACAGTAATTATACCTCCTTTTTACTTTATTGCTCTTGCTATTAACGAAGAATATCCAGAGAGTTGCATGAAAGTACTGTGCTCCTCCTGTCAGTCAAGGGAACAGAACCGCACAACTGCAGTACTGGGTGCCTTAACTACATGGTTCTGAAATAAATGGGTTTTGACTGCTGAGGGAGCTTGTAACATGGCTACATGACCTGCTCAGCAGAGGGGATAAGGAGCAATGGGGTTCTGACAGCTACCTGCCTCCCTCTTTTTTAAGCTCACATTTAACCAGACAATTAAAATATCTGTTGAATGCTCTGTCTGCCAGGCAGTATAGCTCACACTAGACAGACTGACGAATGACTTGGTTCAGCAGGAATTTTTTTTGCGTTCTTCCTGTTTTTTTATTTTTAATTTCTCACACAAAGACTGGGTAGGTGGAGCTTTGGAATGTAGTGAAACATCAATTGCAGCAGGCCTGGCACAGCACGGCACTCATACTGTTCTCTTAACTACGGGATAAATAAATCTTAAAGTCTGCATTAAGCTAAGAGCCACAAACAGACTTGAATTATTTTCAAGCTTGCATCATTACTCCAAATGCTATTTTCAGTGACGAAATGAAGCCCTAAACAAATATTCTCATTTTATTCACAGATGCTTGTAAATAGTTTCTGAAAAATACACTAGAAGCACTGATCTCAGAGTGAATTTGGCTACACTCATTATTAACATGAATATTTACAAACTGATTCATAGAAAATCCTTAAGTTATTATTTCTACACTAAAGTATTCTAAAAGGGATAACTGACACAAGGATATCTAGGGATTTGCAGTGAGACCATCTATGTTCCATCATTCCTTTAAACCATAGCAGAAATGCACTACGCCAGTGGCTGTGGTAGCTGCAAACCTTAGGGGAGGCAAGATTAACAGTTATGGGCAAGACTTTCTGTTAGATGTATTTGGGAAAATAGTCAAGCTTTCAGGTATACAGATGCATCCTCAAATCAGAAAATTAGCCTAGAAACAGAAAGGTGAACTCTAATTGAGAATAACTGCTCCCAACAACTGATTCTGTTCCCAGACGTACAGTTTGCCACTTCTTACTTCAGGTTCAGGTCTGAAAAAGCACTAGACTGGTCAAAAGTTTGTCTGTTTTTCTTTTCTCACAGTTGATCATCTAAACATACTTGTGTATGAACCTGTGTATAAACTTTGGAAGTTTACCAAGAGATCAAAAAAGATCTTGATAATGAAATGCCCAAACTTTCTGACTATCTTTGTGCAGAAGATGGGTAGTTATACCACTGTGACCTCTCCAGGAACACATTTAGTGCGTGTTGATCGAGAGAGAACAGTCAGTCTTCATTTGGCATCATTTTATAACTTTTGATGTTGTTTTTTTGAGGAATTCATCAGCTCCTTTACCTAAACATACAAACCTAACTATCCTCATGGTGCTCAACACAGTTCACAGCTGGTGAATGACTGACTACATTTACACAACGTTACCGGTATTGTTAGCTCTGAGAGTCTCATGTTTGCTGTTTTTCTGAAGGCATCAGTTCCTAAAAGCCTGCAACGATGCAAGAATTCAAGACTCCCTGAAAAACGCAGTGATGGGGAATTGAAGGGGAGTCTATAGCTCTCACTTCAAGGTAAAATTTCAAAAATATCATCTGAGTCGCATGTCCTTGAGTATCAAAAGGCTTGAAACACCCTTGGAACACTCAAAAGGCTCTCAAAAGTATGTCAAGGTTTATTAAAACTCACAATTATTTTAAGATCTAGATTTTCAGGAGTCAGGATCGTTACCTTTGTGCAAAGAATTCTGACAATATCGGGCATGGTAGACCTTGCTCTTCTTCTTTCCTCACAAATTGTATTCACTTGACAGCAACCAAGAAATGAGAGGGACTGATGGGGTTCGTGCTTATTCTGGAGGCACAGGCAGCTCATCTCACATTCCTAGCCATTCGTGCCGCCTTACAACAGAGAGATCTCATGCACATGTGGAAAACTGTTTAGCCAAGTACCTCTGACTAGGTTTCAGTGAAACCAAGATGACTTCATGTATCTTTTGGAAAAGTTGTCTCTAAATATATCTGTATAACTGTACCATGTACCACAGTCAAGCTGAAGGAAGCCGATTGTATTATATACAGCTTTGTTCAACAATATTGGTATACTTTTCCTTTTGGCTCTACTGTACAAAGACATTGCCCACTGGAAAAATACACAACTGTTTTTCCTCTATTAGGGCAATCAAAAATAGGAAATGTACACTTATAAAAACATGGTGTGAATAAACAGAGCAATGTGGCTACTGTATTTCTATAACAGTCCCCACCCCCTGTAGCTATTATTATTCACTTTTTTCTTTCTGATTTTGAGTGAAAAGTGACAATGTTCTTTTAATATTTATTGAAATATTTTAATGACAGACAATAACAAGAAAAATTAAGTTTCCTCTGAATTACCTCTACTGTTACACTTGATGCAAAACTACCATGATTATCTAGTGGAAGAATGGGGCTTTCGTGGCTTTTTTTTGCTCACTGGGTAAGCATCCTGTCCCACAGAGGAGATAAGTATAGATACTGAGGAATGCCCTGAAGTGTGCACTAGGACTGATACTGTTTAATAATTATTACACTAAATTATTCTACAAACAGTTTAGGACTTGGCAGTGTATTGTTGCAGTTCCACAGAACAACAACAAAAAGATACCTCTGCAAGGTATAGGACAATGGTGTCTTCTCAGTCTTACAGCTAGAAAGGGGCTGGCTTGACTTCAAGGCATAACCATAAGTAAGAGCAGCCTTGAGATTATCTACAGAAGACCTTAATAAGGCTCAGAATGGCTGGGATCAGCTTTTTGTCAATGATAATCCTCTACCTACAAGCTAGACAGGGTGTAACTAAAATGCTCTATGCTCAAATAGGCTGTCACCTGGACACCAAAATTGTTTTCTGGCCTTGTGAATGAAATTTAATTTAGGATATATAATTAATCAAGGTGTCTTTGAAAACATTGTAACAGAATTATTTTGGCATAGAGCAATGGAATTTGAACTTGCAAACAAAATCTAAGAATCTCTGCAGAAAAACACAATTTAACAGCAACTAAAAAAAAGCAAACATACTTTTAGCGCAGAGAAATAAAACATATCAAGCAATGGCAGTGCTTCTGGGAAGGACTGTGCCTGCACCTGTAAGAAAGGCTGCATTTTGTTAAGAAAGAAAGTGCTTAGTTATGTAACTTCTCAGGGAAACATCTCAGAGTTATTCATTCAGTCAGACTTAGGGAGAGACTGAAAATGCTCCAGTTCCTTCTACTAGTAGAACTAAACGAAGCTTAAAGGGAGGTCAACACTAAACATTCTGAAAGACCACATCTGAACTCATTGTTATACTTGTTTGGAGACAAGCTGCTATTTAAAATACAGGGCAAGCAAACCAGAAGCAAAAGAAGTACCTCTTCAAATGGTCCAATGGCTACGGAACTTCACTGCATGGGTGGGACAGCATCGCCAGCTGTTGGCAGCTGCTACTGCCAGCACAGGAATAGATGTCTGGTCACTTGGTCCCAGGCTACATTAGAAGACAGAGAAAAACACAGTAAATCTATTCCTAACATATTTTACATTGATAGTGCCTACTGCCTTTGACTGAAAGGTTTTGCAGTCAAACCAAGAAGGTGAAGAGGTTTAGCCAGTAACATATAGGGATGAACGCAGTTCATAAGCGATTCATTAGTACATAGTGCACATAGTTTGAAAACACATACTACTGCAGGAATAAAGAAAAGTTAGATTTCACAACCAATAACCCATTGCAGTTATTTATGCTAATATAAAGAACTGATAAAAGTTCCATGGTAAGCATTGCTCCCCTAGTCCTCTAAAACTAACTTTGAACTGCCTGAACATGACACAGAGCAATCATTTTAATCACTTAACAAACACCAGCAAACAGACAGAACCAGACTTAATATCAGTGATCTAATACAGCATGGAAACCTCATCTTCTCGGAGGGTTTCTTCCATTTTTAGTGAATTAATTAGTGGCTAAAAGCTGAATTAGGAGTTGGTCATGAACTGAGCTTCTCAGGGATTGATACTGGGTCCAGTACTACTCAGTATTCTTATAAATCATCTGGACAGCGAGATGGAATCAATCTTCACCAAGTTTGCAGATGACACCAAATGGGGAGAAGAGGTAGTCTGAGTGGACAGATGAGCCACTCTTCAGAGTAACTTGGCCGCGCTGCATAATTGGGCCAAGAAGAATTGCATACAACTTAACAAACATAAATTCCAACACCAGAATGAAATGAAATAATCCAAGCAACAGCATAGGCTGCCCCGTTAGCACCAGACTGCAAACATCTGCACTGAAAAGCTAAGAGAGAATTGAATAGAGAGATCCCTTTGACATCAGTTTAACCAGTTCTCCAGCACTTGGAGCTTCCTGTTCTGAAAGACAGGACAGCACATTCATCCCCATCTCTTTACAGACAGGTAAATCTACATAAAGAAAAAAAAACTAACAAGGGAAAAATACAACTGGAAGATTCTTAAACTGGACGTTACATGTAACCACACACTCCAAATGCATATGTAAAGGACATTCTTCTAATGCAGACTGACAAAAAGTAGCCGTGACATTTAAAAACAAGCCATATAAATTGCAACATGAGTACACACAATCCATTCCAAACACACAGCTGAAGACTGACATTACAGGACAGGGCTGTGAGATCTGTAGAAGTTTTTTACTAAACTCAGTGGGTCAAGACCATAAAGATCAGCAGTAATTAGCTGTAGAGCAACAGTCACCTGGAGAGCAAGATCCAGGCCCACCCACTCTCCTTCAGCTGTTGCTTTCTGCCTCCCACAGCTTTACAATCTGGGTTACACTTCGGAATTTATACTTTGGTGGTATCACAACAGTCAGGCTCCCCTGTATTCCTTCTTCCTCCTCCACAGGTAATTGTCAGGAGCAGTCTACATAGAAGCCATGATCCAGCAACTAATATCCAGCACATTTTCTGGCTTTACTGAAATATTTTTTTTACCAATTATTTTGTTTAGCCATTTTCTTTGTTTCAAATTTCAGATGTTACTGCCTGAAGTAAACACGCTTTCCCTTTTCCCTTCTCCTCAACTCCTTTAAATACATTTTATTTTAGGCGTAAATATAAATGAAGTATATTTTTGTACAACATTTGCCTCAAAATGATGAGGGGCCATCAGCATTTAACAACATGTTCTGCTCTCAGACCCACCTCACTGAGTAGAATGTTGCGGAATTGTTATTAGAGAAAATAACAACGTAATCTGAATTCCCAATGCAGGCATCACATTGGATTACAAAGTTGCTTTTTAGGCAAAGTAACAAACTCGCATTAGATTTTAGTCCATGACACTTTATAATCGTACATTTTATTTCACCAATCATGGCTTGTTGAAAAGCAAGGCAATCTTTTAGGAAACGGGGATATCCGGATGCAAGATGATCAAGGACATGTTGTCTTAATGCTGGATCAGGACAAGTTTTGGTCTTCATTCAGTGTTAAGACGAGCATCTCTCCTCCCACAGACTTTCATGTAATAAGACATTATCAGGATATGACAGACTACAAAGACAAATTACATGAAGAATTTTACTCCTACTATTAGTCCTGTTCAGACACAGGAAAGGGCTGTGATGCGAGCTACAAGGAGGTAGCAATTGTTAGCAGAAGAAAACTGCTGCTTATCTTTCATGCCTGTGCAGATCTGGAATGCATCCACAAACATACGTAAGACAGAAAAATCCCCAAGATTCGTTTTCACATCCTCAAAGTAATGGAGAACAGCAATTTCCTTGCATCACAAAGCTTCTTGTGCTATAACTTGTGCATAAAAATTGTAATCCATGTATGAATTTTATGAATCTACACACTGCATGGCCACAACAAAACGAACCACAGTCTGCAGTAGCAGGCACTCCACAAAATTAATGGCAGTCAAACAGACAACACCACCTTCCCACGATACATCAACAAAACCAGAGTCTTTCAAACAATTAACTCATCTTAGAGCAAATTACTTCAGTCCCACTTGGTCCAAAAGAGAACAATCAAACAAAACATAACAGTGAATCAAAAAGCCATCTCACATGCTGTATGCAAACTCCAGATTCCCTACCTACTCTAAACAGATTAGAAACTACAATTAGTATATTATCATTAGTAGTACACTAGTGTAGTATAGTAGTGTACTATTAAGATGCAAGTCTTTTAGGCATATAGATATATGGGCAAACAGACCATACACTTCTAGCCTATGAAACTGCATTGAGAAACTGAATTCCATACAAGTCTGGCAAAAGTTTTTATATATACAAACTGAATCCTCACAGTTAGTTATCAGGCAAAAATGACTCACAGCTAAAATACTCTTATTATGCAAGGTCACTAAGAAGGATTTCGTATCAGAACTACTTGTAATTTGCAAACAGCTCTACCCCAGTTTAGCTTGTCAGTAGCGTAACACTGCAGTTAAAACAGCAGTGGCCAAAAAACCCCAAACTGAATAATACTGTAAATACACCTAGCAGGGGGAAAAAATAATCAGAAAATGCTTTGTAATTGTCCTGGTTTCAGCTGGGACAGTTAACTTTCTCCACAGTAGCTAGTGTGAGGCTGTGTTTGGGTTTGTGCTGAGAATGGGGCTGGTAACACACTGATGTTTATAGCTGCTGCCAGGACACTCAAGGACTTTCTGGCCTTTCTGCCGTGCCCGTGTCTGCAGGGGCAGGAGAAGCTGGGAGGGAGCACAGCCCCAGTGACCAGCCCAGGAGTCAACCTCAGGTTCAGGATTAAGACCAAAATTGGCTGATGGTCTATTCCATACCATGCACGGCCTGTCCAGTATAGAGATGAGGGTCCATCCGGAAGTCATCCTCTCTTGCTCCAGGCCATCTCTTGCTCTGGGTTGTCTCCCTCTAGGTCATTCCTCTCTCAGGGTTGTCTCGGTCTCTCGCACACTCAGGCTGTTATCCCTGTTCTGGGAGTGTGATTTTGGCACCCTCCCTACTCTGGGATTGTGAGCCAGGAATGGGCTAAGCCATGGTCATGGAATGGTGAGGAGCATCACTGTGTATCACTTATCTGTATATATTTCAACAATCATAATTATTTTCAATTTTATGGTAGTTTAGTTATTAAATGGTTTTCATCTCAACCCATGAGTCTCTTTTCCCTTTACTCTTTTAATTCTCTCCGCCACCCCCAGGAGGGGGAAAGGTGAGTGCACAGTTATTGCAGTGTCTGTCTGCTAGCTATGATCAAAACTACAACAGTATTTCACAAAGAACCATTTTTAATAATGATTCACTGTTTAAGGCTGCTTTAGAAAAACTGTCTTCAGGAATTTGTAACAAGTATAGCCCAGTAAACACTGTAAATACTTTATTTTTACTTTCATGACATTAAGATGTGTCATGTCAAGCTCTGGTGAGCAGAAGAATGCTTGATCAGATGTGTGTACTTAGTAACTTACTTAATCCAAATAAAAGACTTGGAAGAACATCTTTAAGACCGTTGCTTTTTGTGTTCTCAATTTTAGCACGCATACAAATAGCTCTCCAGATCATCACCCAAACAAAAATTGGCTCAGATATTTTGAAAAGAGTTGTTTGAAAGGCAAAATTAGGAAGAATTTACTGGACTAATTCTTGAAGCTTTTAAGAGTTCATAAGCTCTTATAAAAACAACACTCTTAATAAAGGAAGATATAGACAGAAATCCAGAAAACGTGAAACAAAAGCAATGTTACAGAATGTAATTTTCAAGCCTCAATTTCAAGGATTGTTTCTGTTGAAATTCTGTTTGATGAAACACTGAAACTATGTACCATAAAGTAGCTGTAATGCAGAGAAATCTTTCCTCACAAACAACCATGTTAGTTGCAAATATATCACAGAATTTTTCAATTTGGCAATTTCATACTGAAAAATCGGCAAATTGATTTTTCAATTTAAAAAAATAAATCCATTTGGCCTTTTCATAGACAGCAGACAATAAGTATTGTCCTTTCCTAACTCCCCTCTGTCAGTTTGGCTCTAAATTTCAAGCAAACCGCTGATGTACAGCATAGTCTGGTTGGGTTTTTGGAACGATAACTAAGGCCTTGATCCTATAACTTGTTCCTGCAGGCAAATCTTACTACCTCAGGTACACTACTGTGTACCAATGTGCAATCTGATACAAGATTTAGGCTGTAGCCATTCAGGAACAGTAAATAACTGCAGTATTCATTTTTGAAGACATGTCAGAATCAAAACAATTTTTGGAAATTGTTTTGGGGAAGCATAAAAATATGTTTTAACTGTTTAGCTGTACTTGTAAGTTTCCTAGTGCAAATTTATGGCATATACTATTCAAATAAACACAGCTTTTGTTTCGCCAAACCTCATTTGTTACACCATCCTAAAAAGTAGTTTTATAAGTAATTTAAAAACTGGTAGACACTGTTTGTTAAAATAAGTCATTGAATTCAAGTTGTTTCCCTTATGCACATTAAACAAAGTAAAATATAATTTTAAAATACATCCAAATAAAAATCTGTAGTGATTCTGGAAGAATTAAGAAAGCTGAAAAGTTATTTTTGTTGTTGTTATGTGATATCAGATACTGCTGTGGACCACTGCTTCATTCTTCAAGACGCAGTTTTTCTACAAAAATCCCAAGACAAACAGAAGATACTTTTGTCCCCTAACATCAGCTGCAGACACTTGCCTTTTTTTCCTCTGACTGAATTGGAGATTTTCACTTGAAATGTGTCCACTGAGGTAAGAAAGGGTTAAAGGTTTACAGAATGTTTCAGCTGTGGAGCTGGTTTCCCCTGACAGCTCCTTCTGGCTCCTTTGAAGCTGCAAGAAAGCCTCATTTTTTTTGTTTAGTCTCTTCCTTCTCCAGGCCACACTTTTCACAGCATGGTTCAGCTATTCCTACTTCAGTTGCATTTTGTTGTACTTCATTTTCCACTTTTTCTTCATCATTTTTTGTCTGCAGTAATTCTTCTTCAGTTTCTTTGTAGCCACACCTTCATTTCTAACAGGCTTAGCTGGATTGCCTTTTGTTTCCATGGCTACTGGCTTTCCCTCATAGGGTGTGCCCGATTGTCCTTTTGCCCCAGTTATCTAGGCATATATGGGGAGAGAATGAAAAAAAATTATAAAAAAGCTAGAATTAATAATCTTAAATCTGTATTAAGCACAAACATATGCAACTACCCTCAGAGAACTGCCTTCTACTTCTTGTTATTCCAGCCGGACTGAGGCCACATCTGGACAGGGTGACCAGCACAGCTGGTCTTCCTGTCACCAGTGAGATCTGACCACTCCTGCCTCTTTCTTGCCCACGTGCCTAGATTTCCTTCTGGCAGAGCCCAAAGTCCATGAGGTAATTAGGAACTCATGCACAACTCTATTTTGCCCTCATATGAGGTTGGGATGTGGCTAAAACATACAACTGGGCATAAAAACATCCCACAGTCCACTAAACTAGGCATAGTTAGCATGTGGCTTTTACACAAATGAGTAAATCTATGCTGAAGAAGAGTAACGCTTAAAAATTTTCTTTCTTTTAAAGTGTCATACTGCCTGTTCAAAACATTAGAGCTGAGAGTGGGATCTTCAGGAAATTTCCAAAGCATGATATGCATCACTTATTCACCAGCATAAATTACAAAGCAGACTGGATTCCTAAAACATTTCCACAAAATTTCTAACAAATTTTCTTTAGATGCAGACAATTAATTCTTCTTCTCATGATAAATTCTATTCTGTTTTAAATACAACAGCAACAAAAAGCAGCTGTTAGTTACTTTTAGCCTACATTAATTTTTACTTATCCTAACGATGTCTGGGAGGAAGATCACATCCAAACATCTAAAACATTTCTTTAGATTTAACTGCACTCCAAAGAAGGGCAGAATACAAATGCTGTGTAAGGTTGTTCATTTTCAGTAGAAAGGAATAAGCCATCCACACACAACTTTATATTTGTCTGAGACAGAGCGATTGTGTTTTCCTAAATTAAGGTACTCCCATGCCTCTATACAAAATAACACATTACTGTTATTTTGGAAACAGTATTGCATATATATTGTTATGAATGTTTCACTGTATAGGGAAAAGCATAGCAATTCATGCTTTTGCCAGTGAAGACTGAAGCAAAAAAGTAATTGAATACCTCAGCCTTCTCAATATCCTGGGTAACCAGGGCTCCCATTTCCTTCTGGAGAGGGCCTACATTTTCTCTAGTCTTCCTTTTATCACAGACATCCCTACACAAGTTCTTCTTGTTGCCCTTGACGTCCCTGGCTAGATTTATTCTATCAGGGCTTCAGCTCTTCTAACCTGATCCCTGGCTGCTTGGACAGTTCCTCTGTATTTCCCCCAGGCTACCCGTTCCATTTCACTCTGTTAACAGCACAGGGAGCTTAAACATTGTTTTTCCATACTGTCATGTTTAAAACCAGGTGAGACGAATCACACCTGAAATATTTTTTAAGAAAAAGGCATTTCTATTCTTCATAGCAGATCCAGAACTCTGGAGGGTCTCTCTGACCCCCAAAGATGACAGATAAATATACTAGCTATATATCCAAGGAACTGCAATAGATTATTTCAGAACAGTTCATCTGTTTTTCCACCAAGCGTCATACTGACCCCCTGTTTCCACATGGCCTCCTCAGGTGCAGGCGGAAAGGTGCATGGAACTCTTCCATGATTCAGGTGACAAGGCAAAGGGAGGCTGGGATCTAGTGGTACCCATGGGACTGAAAGAGTGGCAGGTACAGCAGGCAGATCACAATGAGCTTTATGTAAGTTATACGATGCTCTAGTCGTCTTGTCAAGACAACTCTTGTAGATTGCAACTGATGAATCTCCTGCAGCATGAGTCAATAAATAAGTGCCCTCCTGCAAACTAAAAAGATAAAGTTCAAAATGAAAAACATAATTTAAATGTTTTTTGTTTGTTTCATTTGATCCGGATAGCTAAGTTCTTAATACAAAAGACACCTGCAGACCAAAAGCCTTGAAGTAGCTAAAGAAAAGGAAGGAGCAAGAGAAAGGCTCCAACGTTGTACAGAGAAAGACATACATTGTTGTAACTCAACTCAAGCTAAGAAGAAGGGAAAACAAACAGTAATATTTCTATAGATTAAGCAAAAAGAGTAACAAAAACCACAAGTCCAAATTTTACATGTCAGCCTACATATATAATATTACAACTCACTCCCATGAGCTGTTTAATCAGCTCAGAAGTGTCCAGTCTCCCCTCTTGAGTAAGTGGTTCATAAAAACCAAGTTCTTACTCTTCTGCATAATTTATACAAAACCTGTAATCTTAAGCACATTATGCTATGCTAGACCTAAGAGAAACTGTAAAATATTTCAGGTATTGGAAGTAATAAAAATCAAGAAGACAAGCATTTTGTGGAAGAAACAGGATGACCTGGGTAATGCTGCAAATCATAGAATCATTAAGGTTGGAAAAGACCTCAAGGATCATCAAGTCTAACCCAACAC
>VZTO01023023.1:1726-13039 GCA_013400615.1 Syrrhaptes paradoxus | reverse complement strand
GTTGCAGGGGGTTGTTGTGACCAAAGTGCAGGACCCAGCACTTGGCTTTATTGAACCTCATACAATGGCCTCAGCCCATGTGTCCAGCCTGTCCAGATCCCTCTGCAAAGCCTTCCTACCCTCAAGGAGATCAACACACCCACTCAGTTTGGTGTCATCAGCAAACTTACTGAGGGAGGACTCAATCCCCTCATCCAGGGGGGATTGAGAAGTTAAAGAAGATAAAGAAGTTAAACAGGACAGGCCCCAAAACTGGTCCCTGGGGAACACCACTGGTGACTGGCCACCATCCGGACTTAACTCCGCTCACCACGACTCTCTTCACTTGGCCATCCAGCCAGTCATTTATCCAGCAAAGAGTGTTCCTGTCTAAGCCGCGAGTCACTAGCTTTTCCAGGAGAATACTGTGGGACACGGTGTCGAAGGCCTTGCTAAAGTCCAAGTAGACAACGTCCACGGCCTTTCCCTCATCCACTAGACGGGTCACCTGGTCGTAGAAGGCAATCAGGTTGGTCAAGCACGACCTTCCTTTCATGAACCCATGCTGGCTGGGCTTGATCCCACAGGTGTCCTGTACACGTTGTGTGAGCACACTCAAAATGAGCCGTTCCATAATCTTCCCCAGTACCGAGGTCAGGTTGACAGGCCTGTAGTTCCCTGGGTCCTCCTTACAGCCCTTCTTGTAGATGGGCGTCACATCGGCAAGTTTCCAGTCTTCTGGGACCTCCCCTGTTAGTCAGGACTGTTGATAAATGATGGAGAGGGACTTGGCAAGCTCCCCTGCCAGCTCCCTCAGTACTCTTGGGTGGATCCCATCTGGCCCCATGGACTTGTGTGTACCCAGGTGGTGTAGTAGGTCATTAACTGCTTCCTCCTGGATTGTGGGAAGGCTGTCCTGGTCATTGTCCCTGCCTGTCAGTTCAGGGAGTTGAATATCCTGAGGATAGCTAGTCTGACTATTGAAGACTGAGGCAAAGAAGGCATTAAGCACCTCAGTTTTTTCCTCATCCTTGGTGACAATGTTCCCTCCTGTGTCCAACAAGGTATGGAGATTCTCCAAGGTTCTCCTTTTGTTGTTAATGGATTCATAAAAGCATTTTTTTATTATCTTTTACCACTGCAGCCAGGTAAATACAATGAACTAGAATGGGGCACTTACTCAGACACTTTCTTCAAAATGTGATGAAGTATATTTAATGAATTTGCAGGCCTGCGAAAAAGAAAAAAAAATACAAAAGTAGTAACTTGCAAGGCTTGTTAGGTTTTCAAAATCATTACTAAAAAAACCCACTAAAAATACTCACTTAATCAATCCAAGTTTTTCTCTTAAAACTTCTGGAGAAATCTTTTCTAGCATAATAAGCTTTGATGTAAAAGCATCAATACGTCCTGAAAAATATTACTTCAATTAATACACTAAAAATAAAAGAGAACAAATGCAAAAGCATGATTTGCAGACCTACTGCATTTTAAAAGGAATAAAGAATGTTGTTCTTTTACAGCGTAGTGAAAAGTATTTATCAATATGATGAGCTCTCCTCATCGCACTTTGAAAATAAATAAAGGATGACAAGAACAGTTGAGCCCACATTTTCACTTGATAAGCAATAAAGAACATGAGCACAGCTTGTACACTGATGTGGCGACCGTGCCTTACCTTCAGGTTCTGTCTCATGGTGAGGTTTTCACAGAAATCTGTTCTATTCCAGCTCCCACAAGGAGGGCAAGAAGGCAGCATAATAAAATACCACCTACTCAGTGGAATTTACTGCCTTACTACAAATCTGCTCTCATAGGAAGCGTAAATGCTTCAATTGTACAGTTAAAACTGTTAAACCAAAGCATTTCACGTTCCAAGTTAAACATTACTAGTAATTTGTTACGGGATGTGAAAGAAGACCAAATAAGAACTCTCATTTTTAACAATTTTTTAAAAAATGCACTAGGACAACTCATTTATTTTAAATACTGTGCATTTGTTACCTTTCTTGATATCAGTATTTTGTGCAAGACTAAGCAGCTAAGTTTAATATTCTGCATTGCTGACTAGAGGAAAAGAAACAAAGTCATTATAAAAAAACCCCAAACAACTATTTGTGTTCTCCATTCCTTATCAGCCTCCCCTCAAATCAGAAACTTCTTCATTTCTAAACGCACTGACAGCATAGCTGGGAAAAAAAAAATCTCAAAAAAACCCCTACTATATCTCAGAAATAACTACTCATACCTAATTTATATTACTCTATCTTGTATTTGCAAAGTGACTGATTGAAAACACTTGACATTCAGTAAGTTACTCACACAGTAAGTACTTCTTTCCAACCCATATTTCAAATAATCTTTATTTAAAGGCCAATACAACCCTATTCAAGTGAAGATAAACTGTTCTTTTTGCAGTAAGTTTTGCTTAGTCACTTAATGCAAATAAGTTAATAATAGTCAGGGTAAAATGTTCCTCAAAGCTTATCACAAGTTTATTTACTGCTTAGATCAAGTACAAGAATCTTATTTGTGAAACATGTCACAGAGATTACTCCCCTTGCAGATGCAGGACTTCCTGTCTGAGTAGCAAGAAGACTTAAATCAACAACTGAGCAAGGTGCTCTACAGGAGGACAGCACTCTTAAGTTTGTTTGATGACAGTAACTCTGCTTTTGTGCAATCACTACCTTCTTTGAAAACACACAAAATTAAAAAAAAAATCAACTTAATATCACACCTTGCGATTTCTGCAGGAGGCCAGTGTTAACTTACTTTTTTATTTCTCATCTCCTGAGCTGGCAACAGTGCTGAGTCACTGCGCTGAGCTATGAGATTCCTCCCTTAGCCACACAGAGCGATACAACACTGAGGAACAACCCTGGACAGCTATGGGGCACAGACCAAGGTCCAAAAACTTTCCATCCATGCTTATTTGGCAATACAGAAGATCATTCAGACAGTGAATTAAGTTTTGTCAGTATCCTAAGCAATTTAACAGTGAGCTCTGCTACATGCTCAAAACTTCAATTTCAGAGGCTTCACTGAAGATCTGTACAGTCTCAGAACCGTCCAAACAAGAACACAAGCTGTAGGTACTGTGCTAGTAATGGTAAGACCACAGTTTTCAAACGGTTGTTCCATTCTTTCATACTCTGGGGTAAATTTTAAAAGAGCAGTAAGCCTATGGCTCTACTCTGGTTGATTTAAAAATTCCGTTATTACAGGACATTATATTTCACTTAAAATAATTCAAATTGTGGAATGATCTGAGAAGTCATGTCTGTCTTTCTGCTCACACCAAACACCTGATATTGTTACCTTTAGGTATCAGATTAACGAAAATGAATGAGACAGCCCATTTTAAGTTGTCCATAATACAGGGATGTTATCACCTGTAGAGAATTGTTCATGAAGTTTCAGGACAAAACTTTCTGTTGCAAAGAGTGCTCTAACTGAATCAGGACACTTGCAACACTGTCTTCACAGCTCCCCAGAAATACAAACTGAAAGGCAGAATTTCGCACCTACCTCCCAGAACTTCTCAACCAGAGCAAAAAGAGTCCTTAAGTAGAATGTGGTAATAATTTCCTATTAAAAGTTGTGGTAGATACTCTTTCATAAAATGGATCATTTACTGCCATGTATTTCTTTTTACCCACCTCTATTAGAAAGTACACAGGGATACCAAAACCTGCAGTCCCCAATTTGCTTACCTGAATAAATCACTTATTCTGTCAATATCAAAAGTTGGTGACACGCTGACAGTCCAATGCCGTATTTGCAGCAGACTTTTTTTTTTTTTCTTTTTAAAAAATAGTGATGGGAGAGGGCCTGCCCCACATGCTGGGAGCACTAATGTACTGTGCAAGACAGTGACAACCCACAGCAAACCCGTGCTTCCTTGGAGCACACAGAAGGAGAACACTGTGGACCCCAGGGTTTTGCTGCTTGAAGCAGCACATCCCCACCGGAATGTTTCTCAGTCCCAACAACTTTTTCTCCCAAGCACACGAACAGAGGGAGCACATTGGGGACCAGGCTCCTGAAGCCTGCCTGCCTGCCTCGGGCCTGTTTCACAGCTAGAAGGTGCCTACGAAGGAGAGAAGGAGACGTGAGGAACCTCCGTATCAGAAGGGGACAGCTGTTCATGCCAGAACAACTCCTGCAGGACGTGGCCTGCTTTCTCCTACACTGCCTCTGTAAAAGGGTGTTGCCTGGATGAGCTGTCTGCAAACTTCTGCTCACAAGCCATACCTTAAGTATCCTGTAACAGACCGGAGATCAGATAAGACACCATTCTTTCAGTTTGTGTACTTTGTCAACAGATTATCCCTCTCTCTATGGTTTCACTATTTCCTCACACTGCTTGTGACTCTAGACTCCAGAAATGTTAATAAAAACATCGATAAGATTTCCTACATGGGGCTAAATTTCAGTGCTATTCAGCATACTGTTCTGCTGGTTAAAAAATCCCTGTACGTTAAGATATAATTAGAAATGGAGAACTGTGTGCATAATTATGTCTTTGTGAGGGTTCTTCTAGAGAAGGGAAAAACCACAGCAAATATTGCTTTTAAAATTTAAGGTTAGAAACATAATTTCCACTAAATATGGACAACAGACAAAGACAGATGCAATCAGAAAAACTATCACCTCAAATACATTAGATTTCTCAGAGACCTTATATTTCTATGATAGGATGCAAAGTTTGTATGTAAAAATTAGGAAACTGAGAACTCATAATTTCAAAAATAGCATTCTGATGCGAGCCAACAACAGCAAAAGTGTAATTCAATGCACAAGCGGAAATGTTAGACAACCACAGGCCACGACTGCTGCCATAACAACCATGAAAACCAGCGAATCTTTTCTACAACAGGAAAGTGAGACAGTCCCCACTGCAGAACAGTCGTTCCCTATACAAACAGGACTGCCCTCGCTCCATAGCAAGGGCCAAACATATTTGAAAATGCATTCTGACTAACCACTTTGTTGCATACAATCCCTTTTAAAACCTTACTAATCACAAGATAATTGGTATCAGAGAGCTCTCCATACACTAAAAGGGTTGTTAAAATAATCTGGCCACATTCTTTATATGCATTGTTTTCAATTCCCTATAAAACATATGTATCTTAATAGACATACACTTTCCTGATGTTTAAAATGTCATTGTACAGACATTAACACAGCATTTTCTACAGGATGCTTGCTAGTGCAACTTTCCTTATAATGCCACATTCCTAGTGTGCCTGGTTTATGTGATTTTGGATAAATGGCCTTTACAAGTACGATATCTTTCTGCTAACATTTCCATGCTTTTATCCCTGCTTTATTATCTTTTCATCTTCCGTGCTCTGAATTACAGCTGTCATCTCTTCTACGTGAGATTTGCATTTCCTGCTTCCTTCTGACTCAATGTATGTTACTTTTCCTTCATAGATTCTATTACATTATCTCCCGTTTCCACCTGCTGCGTGATACAGGACAAAGAGTATCAAGACCATTCCTTTGCGAGGGATGTTTCAAGTCATATCACATATAAGGAAATTAAATTGCATGGATCAGTTAGAAATGGACAATGGAAAACCTGGAAAATGTGTTTAAGTAAGATCATCCAGTGTTCAGAACGCCTGAGGAATATCATAGCTATGGAAAGAAGTTTTCAATAAACTGTGTTACGTATTTTTCTTCTTCCTGTTAGGAATTTCCTTTCTGCAAAGCCAGAATATTATTTCCAGTCCCTTAGATAACAGAAACACGTACAATGTTTTCAAAGCATGTAATTTCTCTCATGTCTGAATCTTAGCCGTATCTTACTTGGTTTTCCTCATTCTTTTGTACCTTATCTGTATACATGTTATCAGTGCAGAAATACGAACATTATTGTCTGTTTTCAAAGAAAAGAATCGTTTGACCTTTTCCCATACTGCAAGCTCAAAGGCCAAGGAATCAGTATCCTCTGAGCCACATACCTGATCCTCTATTTGTCTTCTATTTTGGAATGTAATAACAAATTTATTTAAGTGTGATCACAAAATGACAAAATACATTTACAGCTCACATCTAATCAAGAACTATTTTTACCACTCCTGTGATAGTTTATGTTGTGTACAACTTATTAAAACCCAACCAACTAACCCCCCCAAAACCAAAGATACTTTAAGTCATAAAGATCACAAACTTCAGAGAACTAAATTCACACTTACAGAAACATTTGTCTTTGAAACGCAAATGAATGCGGTTCTTGAAAACAAAGATTACTGGATGCAATTAGTCCAAAACCAGAGTTTAAATATCCCCATTTACCACCCAACAGAAATTTTAGACAAAGCACTTATCTAAGACAAAAATGAAAATCAAAATTAGAAAGTTAAAATAAGGACATAAGAAATATACCTTTAATAAATATTTTTCTCTTCTGTTATTCTGTGACTATTCAGACATACATGTTTCTTAAGCAAAAATCAACACACGAACTTACCAATATAAAATAAGCATTCAGAATGCAACATACTCTCTGTCCACAACTGACATACTTCACTTTCTGTAAGAGCTTCAACACCGTAATAGGTTTGGTATTCTAGTTTTGGCAACAGGAACACTGGAGTAATCTATAAAAGAAAAGTCAGCATTTGCCATCCAAAATATGTCCACAATTGAACTACAGTTTGTAGTTGATAATCATCACAGTCTTCCACTACAGCTGAAGCAACAAAGACATTTAATGGATTTTGTGTGATGGCTCATGTTCTACGAAACCCATAGTATAAACTTCAGATGACAGAAACTCTATATAGAGGAAGGTGAAATGGACACACACACAAAAAAAGCCTAAGTGCACTTTCACAAATAATAACATCTGGCAGTTAAGTAATTTTTCCATGGACTAAATTAATTTGAAGTTCACACTTAAGTGCCTTACTGCCCTCTGCAGGCATTTACAAAAAAATACATTATTACATTTCTGATTTGCTTATGGTGGAATCCTGATATTTATTCCCCTTGTCAGAATCTACCTTGAAATCAGAACCTAATGCTTAGACTCTCAGTTGAAATCAGAGGTTAAGCTTTGCGTGTTAACAGTAACAGAGAAAATATAAACGTCTTCTCACTGACAAATCACAGTTCAAATTTCATTAGGAATTTTTAAAAACAAACACCAGTGGTCAGTTTCTGATTAACAAACTAAGCAGCTATTCACAGGTATTTACAAGGAGTGGATCAATAGCAAAGAAGTGGTACTTCATCAGAATAAGATTCTGAGCACGGAATCTTAGCAAATCATCAGAGTTACAAAGATCTGTTTCAATTTCAACAGTGCATGAACAACTCACAAAATGCCTGCCTACCACAATTGTGGTATTCTGCGGAGGAAGGTACCACATCAAATTTGTCGAATGATTAAGAGGACTCTTGATAAAATAATAAATTACTGAGGATTCAAGAGTAAGCTTTCCTTCTGATGTCACAAAGAATATTTGGATTACACTTGCACTTAAAGCATTTTATCCCTTAACAGACACGTTTTGTTAAGATGTATACCATAGTCTTTTCAAGCTGAATGATTAGGATTTCTTTTTATCTTAAATGGGCCCTCTGCTGTTCATTCTATCTAGTGTTTCTCTGCTTAACTAGGCATAACAACGAGGCTGAACCCTGCTTGAAAGTATTTATCATCATGAACACTCTCAAAGCCTTGGGGCAAAAACCTAATTACTGCATTAACTTTTAAGAATAGTTCAAACTGACATTAGTTTACATTAGTGTAACTACCCATGCATATTACTGTAATGCAGTTGTGGTAAGAAATGCAGAATCACATTTACTTATCCTCTAATCAAGGAGGTTTAAAGAAATCACAAGTTATTCTTCCCTCTCTTCCTAGAGCAAATATTATACTTAAAGAAAGCACACACTGTAGAGTTACAATTAAATGTATTAATTCTTTGAATGAAAGCACAAACATTACGAAGGACAAGGAATCCCAGAGATGCCAGTTGAGCAAAACTGTTTAAAAAAAACCAAACCAAAACAAAAAAACTAACAGCAAAATCTGTACCTTTTGGGCTTTTTTCTTTTTATTATATCTTGGCAATGACTTCACCTTTTGCACACTGCAACGCACAAGTAACAACAGATCATTCAAACTGAATAGCTTATATACAAGGTTGCCATCCTGAGGTGCTTCATACTCTGAAGGGTCTTCTTCAAGCATCTGAAGATCATTTGGCAGCTTTCCTGCAGAAAAGAAGTAAAACACAAAGTAACAAGCTTGCACATTCTTTGCCATGAAGCTGATTAGTTTTTTTCTCTTGCAGTAGATTTTTTAAAAAATAGGATCAATTTTGTTTCCTGAGATTTTGGGGTGAAAATCATCTAATTAGACACAAGAAGGCACTTATGTATTAAAAAAAATTAAATTTGGAAAATTTCTGCTATAAATTTTAAAGAGTATATTTTAAAATATTCCCACATACTTCATTCTAATCATTAGATGTCTTCAACAGAGCTGTGAGACTCCGTTCTTGTACAAATGGAGTTTAATGGCTGGTTTTTAAGCCACGGTCACTCAGCACAACGGAGACAAAAATTTTATTTACAATGAAAGCTTCCTGAGAGCCACCATCCATTTATCAGCTACTGAAAGAACTCAAGCCTCATGTTTGGATGGTAGCATAAGCCTCTGTTCCAAATTGAGTTTGCTTGAACTTCAATTTCAATACTACGATATTCAAAAGAAACACTTATTAGATTTCCAAGTGAAGCTTTGAGGTGGGTTAACAAACATCCCTGCATCCCTTGGACATATTTTACCAAAACATTTTAAATAAACAGGAATAAACTCCAACTTGTTTAAGATTATTTACTGAAAAATACAGAACATTATTTATTTATTTTTGTCCTGCAGATATGTGGAAATATGTGTCAAAACTACAACTATGAATAGGTATTGCTGTAGTGCTGTGAATAAATGCATTTAACGTTAAATTCAGGGTTTATGTGCATCTTTGAATAAATGTATCCCGTGTGAGATATTATCATCCAAGTGACCAGAAATAAGCTTCTGTTAGTAAAATATTTAACGTAGTTCTGGCTTTCTGCAAAAAAAGACATACATAGAGGTTTATCAGCTTGCTATAGAACTTTCAATTTTTAGAATGATGCTTTCTACCCTTTTGCAGTCACACTTCAGCATCTTAGCAATATTGGTTTCACTACTGCTATCAAAAAAAATAATTCTGTTATCAAACACCTGAATTCCATAGTCTGACTTTTTAAGAGAGGGAGAAAGAACGCCATGCTGCTCAACTCTTCAAACTGAGGGAAGAGACATGGTCTTTTAGTGACTACTAAAATTCAGTTACACCGATAAAAATGTAGGAAGTGATAATATAATTTCAACTAAAACAGAATTAATTAACTCTTTCCATTACAGATTAATTAAGATTAATTCCTATGTGATCAAATGCACAGCTAGTCAGAAAATACCAGCAAAATATGTTTTCCCACCAAAAAGCATTGATTCATTGGAATTAAATATTTGAGAAAAAAGAGTATCTGTCCTGATGCAACCTGCCAGGTTTCCTGTCCATTTACCTAACACAATAAAGTGCTTCTATCCTCAGTTGTACAGGGCTCAGAAGCAACTCGGGCGTGTGAAAAAAACCTCAAAGTTAACAGTCCCTAGAATCTCCAAGACTTCTAGTTCTTGGTTGAGGTCTGGTTGTAGCATAGGTTCAAATGCCAGCTATATGTCTGAAAACCTGGAGAGGTGGCTTATAGTAAGTCCTCATTAGTCTTCTGGAACAGATTGCTAGGACCTAAGACACAGCAACTGAAACAGCAGTCTCGGACCTTAGACAGACAAATTTCAAGCCTTCTTTCAAGTTTCAACTGCATAACTTGATTACATTTTTCTTCTACAGAAAATATAAAATAATTCAATTTTTGATTGACAAGAAACTATTTTTGCAGACCAGACTACTCAAATAGTTGAATTTCTGAGGAAAAGCAACTCATTTTACTACCAAATGATTTATTTTCCTTGCTTAAAAACCTTGTGTGTAACATTTTTGTTTCTCGGAAGTAAAACAATATTTCACATACACCTCTGGGGACTAACAGCTCCCAAAACTCTCCCTTATATGTGCAAGACAGTAATTCTCACACAGAGAAGGTCAAAAAAATAAAAACTAAGTCACACCTCCAAATAAATGTAGCAGAAATACTACTAGGATGTTCTTCAGAAGAAAGAGTCAAAACGGGTTTTTGTTCGATTTTAACAAATATTTGAAATTTTACTCCTTACACAATGAACACAATTACTTACTCTGTGGCACTCCTTGAAAGAGCCAAGTCCATGTATTTCTGGATGAGCCGTTGTGATTTGAGGCAGGAACTGGCAGAGTTTCTGTGCTGGAGGTCACCAGTGGTTTCGGAGATTGCGGCACATGGGCTGGCACAGCATTAGAATTATCACAGCTCACCACTGGCTGCTCATGAACTTTTTGGGAAGGTGACTTGAGAAGTTCAGTTTGCATTTTCAAAATCTGTCCAACAGGATCAAACTCTTTGGACAACTTTCTTGTAGGCTTTCTGAAGGCGTTTTTTCCCTGATTCATGATACCTGAGCAATCAGTTGTGCTTGCTAATGGGATCTGTGTGGGGGAAGGTGATTTGGCAGCCTCTGATGAGGCATGAGAAACAGTGTTTGGTACAGTTGTTTTGGAACAATCAGGGTTTTTACATTCTGCATCAATTACCAAACGTTCTTCATCCGTGTCACTACTGCAGAAAGAAGTGCAAGTCTCACTTTTTTGTGCAGCATCAGACTCTTTCTTGCAACTAACAGCATTAGACAGAGTATTTAATTTTGTTTCATTGTCCAATACTTCTTTGGTCATGACACGCTGTGCTTTGTTCAGTTCTACCTCCTCCAAATTAAAGCCTTTATGAGATGAATTTTCTTCAGGGCCGAAGCACACAAAGTCTAACGATGGAAGCTGCATGCTAACACATGCTGAAATGCTTTGCTCAGAAATGATGTTATTCCCTTCTTCACTGCCACTGTTTATGGTGGATATACTTTTTCTTCCCATTTTTAGGCCATGTGATGAAACTTCAGCAGTGTTACTAACTGGAGGAAAAGTACTCTCCATTTTAGAGGTTCTTGAGAGCTTGACAGTTGCTCCAAAAGTTTCCAGTTCCGTAACATCATCATCAAAGTCCATCCCTGTGTCATCTGGAAGAGGAATCTTCCTATACTCGTAGGTATCAGAATACATCTTAACACAGGGAAGAAAAAATAACATTACAGTAAAAAAAAAA
>VZTO01023022.1:0-11928 GCA_013400615.1 Syrrhaptes paradoxus | reverse complement strand
CTGGGTTTCTGGGTGGTTCAGAAGCGAGAAAATAAATCCAAACCCTCCCCAGGTTCTTGCCGAGCTTTTGTTTGCCGCTGCCTGGGTCAGCCCGGCGGTGGGGAGGGGGTGCTGTCGGGGTCCTTGGACCCCCCCACCAACAAAAACCAGGTGTTGGGGCTCCTTCAGCTGTCCCACTCCGTTACAGCAGGCTAAAAAGAGATGAAAAATGCCCCATTCTTGCTGAAAACGCTCTAAAATGAACCAAGATTCTGCAGGTGGGCTAAGCTTTCCCCTCCTCGCAGGGCAGAAGTTTCAGCCTTTGCTGTTTTGTTGATAATTTCCTCATTTTTCCTGCAACAAATCTTTCGGAGAGTCTGCTCCTTGTCCGTCGTATTGAAAGGAAAGTTTCTTGGTGAAGACAAACCTGTGGTGGAGGTGGTAGGAGGGGGAGAGCGGAGGCTTAAAACAAGGGTGGAGTGTCCAAGTTTCTCCTTTTCCTCATATTTTAGCGACGGTCAGCCTCGAGAACGACGTCGGGAGCGGTGCGTTGTCGTGGTTTTAACTTTTCCTGCGGCTCTTTTTCCCCAAGAGGCGGGAATCCCGCGACGCTGCAGCGTCAGCTCCCGGGTTCTGGCTGGAAATAAACTTTGGTGATTTCCACAAGAGCGCAAACGTCCATCCTGAGGAACCGCACGGAGCGGGACGCTCGTCTCTCGGGTTGCTGTAATATTTTCTGGCAGGATTTCAGCTCATTTCTTGCCTCGCTTGGAGGAAATTAAGGGAGTTTTAGGAAAAATGACGGCACACAGAGCGTGTGAGATGGTCAGGGTCCGATCCGAAGGATCCGGCAGCCGTAGACGTGAGAAGATGCCTCGTGGGTTCTTGCAGAGAGCTCGGGAGTTATCCTCCCTGGTCAGCGGGCTCCAACAGCTGGGTTTGATTAGGGTTAGATCCAGGTTTGTGACGCTGACGAAGTCCCGCGCGTAAATATTTGCAGGATTGGAATGGGAGGTATTTCGTACAATTCCGAGTCCGTGCAGCGGCGGTGGCTGGAGGAAATGAGCTTTTTCCCGGTTTTTATCCTAGAAAATCCTTCAGGTTGTGCGCCCCAGCGGCACTGAGTGGCTGGGCAGGTAATTATTGGGGTTTTGTTACTGTTCCAGTGTCTTGGGGCAATAAAGTGTAAAAAGCAAAAGTTTTGCGAGCTGTAGGGAGCGGGTACCGGCGAGGCTGCGGCGGGGAAGGTTCCGGTGGCAAAAAGCAGAAATCTGGTTTCCTTCTGGGCCGAATTCCTTCGAAACGGGAGTCGTGAGCGGTGGGATTGGGTTGTGAGCCTGGAATAATGCGGGTGCGATGGAATTCATTCAGCAGCGGTGCCGAAAGCCGTGGTTCCGAGGAGGTTTTGGTGTAAAACAACGGGAAATTGGCCGGTGGATGCAGGTGATGACCTTCCTCCCCATCATCCTCAGGCGCTGGGGCTCTTTGTCCCCCTCGCCAGCGTCCGAGGAGGTTTTGGTGTAAAACAACGGGAAATTGGCCGGTGGATGCAGGTGATGACCTTCCTCCCCATCATCCTCAGGCGCTGGGGCTCTTTGTTCCCCTCGCTCGCGCCAGCACCTTTGAACGGTGCTTTGGAGCTGCCGCGGGTTATTTTGGGGGAAAAAGCGGTTTGTGGCGAAGGGATTTTTTACAAATAGTGGCTTCTGAGCAGCCTGTTAATTTTTTAATTTTCCCTCTGCTCCGGCGTGCGTCAGGGCTTCACCTGCAGCGCGGTTTTCTTGAGAAATCTGAGCAGGAGCTTGGGAAAAACCCAGTTTTAAAGGGAAAAAGGAGCCAAATTAGTACATTTATGGTCATGAAGGAGAAGCAGGAGGGGAAACGAAGCAGCTGGAGCTCCTGGGATGTCCATGTCCCGGGGAGATGGTGCGAGGGGACGGTTCAGAGCTCAGCGGTGGATGGTTAACGAGCGCACGGTGCTCGTTAAACCGCTGGGTGGGTAAAACCGAGGGGTTAACACAAACCTGGCTGTCGGCGTTACCGCGGGCGCTGAAGAATTTAAATCATCAGGAGCCGGAAACTTGGATTTCACGAAGGAGTTCTCGTTTTTCTGATTTCTCTTCTTGCTTCCAGTTGTCGCTGGCGGTTATCTCTGCTCCCGCGGGGACGGACCGTGCTCCAGCGTCGCTAACCGGTGTTCTGTTCCTTCCAGATCGCGGGAAAGCGTGGTGCTGGTGCGCTCTTTTTGGTGGAAGGAGCTAAATAAGCACATTTTGGACGCTCGGACAGACGCCCAAAAGCCAAAATGGTGAGGAGCGGGAGGCGTCGGGCTGGGAAGATCAATATCCGCGTTGCGTCGCTTTCTAACGTTGTTCCCAAATCCCTCTTCCAGCGCCCGATGCGTATTTTTGTGAACGACGACCGGCACGTGATGGCCAAGCACTCGGCCGTGTACCCGACGCAGGAGGAGCTGGAGGCGGTGCAGAACATGGTGTCGCACACGGAGCGGGCGCTCAAAGCCGTGTCCGACTGGATCGACGAGCAGGAGAAAGTCAGCGGCGAGCAGCCCGAAACCGAGTCCATGGAGACGGCCGCCGACGAGGAAAACAAGGAAGGAGGGTAAGGAACAGTGCTGGAAAGGTGCTGGTACACCTTCTGACTTGGCTTAGCGAAAATCCGCGCCCTGGAGGTGGGAAAATTGTTGTTTTTCTCGGCTGGGGAATTAAGAGGGATTCGCTAACCTGCGGTTGACGCGGTTTTTCCCGTGCGGGTGCGGTAAATCCTTCTGTGGCGTGGTGGATCTTTGCAGATCTGTCCCTCGGCTCCGGTTTGGTGTTGGCACTCCTCTCTCTGGGTGAATTATTTTATTTTTGGAGCTGCCGTGACTATTCCCCATGTGTTTCAGGGATCAGAAGGCCACGGAGCAGCTGACGAGGACCCTGCGCGGGGTGATGCGCGTGGGGCTGGTGGCGAAGGGGCTGTTGCTGAAGGGGGACCTGGATCTCGAGCTGGTTCTCTTGTGCAAAGACAAACCCACCGCCGAGCTCCTGGAGAAAGTCGCCGACAATCTCGGAGTCCAGCTGGCCGTGAGTGAAACCTTCCGTGTTCCTCTGGGCTCCTTACGGAGCGAGGGAAATTTATTTGAAATGGTCAGAGACGCCGGTGATTGTTTTCAGACACTTCTTTCTGTCTTGGAAAAGTCAAAAGCCATTTTCATCGGGGTGTGGTGTTATTCTGGAATTGCCTCGCTAAACGAACCTCTCTTCGTTAGAAGAGCTGAGAAATGGAAATTCAGGGAGCTTTGGGGCTCAAAACCAGAAATTCAGGGAGATTTTGGGCTGAGAAATGAAAATTCAGGGAGCTTGGGGGCTGAAAAAACAGCAATTCAGGGAGATTTTGGGCTGAGAAATGGAAATTCAGGGAGCTCTGGGGCTGAGAAATGGAAATTCAGGGAGCTCTGGGGCTGAGAAATGGAAATTCAGGGAGCTCTGGGGCTGAGAAATGGAAATTCAGGGAGCTCTGGGGCTGAGAAATGGAAAGTCAGGGAACTTTGGGGCTGAAACCCAGCAATTGATTACAAGAGAAGTTTAAGTTTTATTTCAATTCCTTGGTTTCTGTTGGGAAAGGACGTTGCAGATCGCTCGGAAGTGAATCCGAGTCGCTGAGCGGTGGGTTTCTCTCGCAGGCTATTACGGAAGATAAATACGAGATCATCCAGTCGGTGGGCGACGCCGCCATTGTCATTAAGAACACGAAGGAGCCGCCGCTGACGCTGACCATCCACCTGACATCGCCCGTGGTCAGAGAAGAGCTGGAGAAGCAGTCAGCGGGAGGTAGGGGAGGCTGGAGCCCGCGGACGGTCCCGGTGCTAATTCACCGCTCGAGCGTGCTCTTCAGTTTCAGCCGAAGCGACAATTATTTATTTTTTTTTTTGATGCAAATTTAAAATTTCCATAAAAGAACACCAACCGCGTGAGATCACAGCTCACGGTGTATTCAGACCGAGCTTCCGAAACTGAGCAGCACCTTTCCGATGGGATTTTGCTCCTTTTTTTTTTTTGTTTGGTTTTATCCTTTTTATTTTTATTTTTTTTCACTTGGGCTTTTAGTTCACTAATCCGTCATCTCGTTGTATTAATCTCGTTTCGTACCAGCCATGTCAGTGGCCTGCACAGTGACATAAGAATACAAACCAGATACATTTAAAAAAAAAAAAAGAAAAAATAAATCTCGAAGGCTTCTCGTTAAGTCACTTGCATGTACATGGAATTGGCCGTCCAGGCGGTTTGTGTTGCAGCAAGAAGGACGGGGGCTCCTCCGTCGGCTGTTTCAGCAGCTGAAATTCCCCATCCCGCGTGTGATGCAGAGTTTTGGATAATGTTAGCTTCTCCGTTCGTTCTCAAATTCCCTTTGGGATCAGCGTTCGCAGCCGGTGTTCTGGGCTGGAACGACGCCGGGCTGCGTGTCGCAGGCGTCGCGCTGTCGATTGGCGGGTGCCGACGCTGCCTCTGGGCACTAGCCTTATCTAAAACCCTGATCTGCAGGAAAAAAAAAAATAAAATAAAAGAGATTTGATTTCTTTTTCTAAACCAAATCTTCAGTTTTGCTGCAGCACAGACTGGAAAATCTCTTTTTGTGCTCTCTTGACTTGTCTCTGGTTTTGATATCTGACCTCGTCTACCGAGCCTTCTAGTTTGTCGATTTTAGGGACGCTGGACCTTTGACCAACAGGACGCTCTCTGTCACGGGCCGGGGCCAGGGCAGTCGAGCCTTCTGGGCGGAGGGGGTTCCCTCGATCCTCGCAGAGCTGTGCCCCCCGTTCCCCACTCCCCCACTACACACGCACGCAGGCCGTTTATTTTTAAAATTTCCCTTTTTTTTATTTTATTTATTACCGGCCTTGCACGCTGCCGCTCCACTCGAGTCCTAAAGGATTCCTGTCCCCTCCCAAAGGATTCCTGTCCCCTCCCAGCGACTTCACGCCCCGTCTCCTCCTCGCAGAGCAGATTTCAGATTTCATCCGTCCCCGCTGGTTGAAATCCCCATTTCCTCGCAGCGCAGATTTCAGATTTCCTCCCGTCCCTGTTGGTTAAAATCCCCTTTTCCTTGGAGCGCAGATTTCCTCCTGTCCCCGTTGATTAAAATCCCCGTTTCCTCGCAGATTTCAGATTTCCCCCGTCCCCGTTGGTTGAAATCCCCGATTCCTTGCAGGCAGATCTCAGATTTCCCCCATCCCTGTTGGTTGAAATCCCCGATTCCTCGCAGCGCAGATTTCCTCCCGTCCCTCTCCACCGCAATCCCCGCTCTCTGCGGTTGGAATTTCTAAGCCGAGCGCTGCAGGGCCGTCCCTCCCCGCTGCAGGATTTAGAGCAGGATCTTTTTGGGGAGCCCCAGCTGCCCGTTAGGAAGCTGCCTCATCCCCTCTCCGCCTGACAGAAGCCCCTTGGTCAAACCGTGCCTTGTCTTCTTATTCCATCCACGACTAGAAACGCTATCAGGCACCGACTCCCCGGACGTTCTGGACAGGCAGAAATGCCTTGCTGCCTTGGCGTCACTGCGACACGCCAAGTGGTTCCAGGTTTGCATTTTGTTCTTATATTTGTCTTTAAGTAGCAAATTTATTAAAAAAAAAAAAAAAAAAAGAGTCTTAAGGGGCTAACTCATTTTATTTTTTTCTTTTTTTTTATTTAAAATACTTTACCGTCGGATGGTAGTTAGACGTGCTGAACTTAGCGCCTGTCAGCGGCACAGTTGCTAAAGAAGCACTTAAAGCCAATTAAACGTTCGGAAGGAACCTTTGTTAACGAGTAGATGCNAAAAAAAAAAAAAAAAAAAGAGTCTTAAGGGGCTAACTCATTTTATTTTTTTCTTTTTTTTTATTTAAAATACTTTACCGTCGGATGGTAGTTAGACGTGCTGAACTTAGCGCCTGTCAGCGGCACAGTTGCTAAAGAAGCACTTAAAGCCAATTAAACGTTCGGAAGGAACCTTTGTTAACGAGTAGATGCGTAGCTGCTGCTTTGTGTTAAGAGTAATGTCGCCTTCGTACGCTCCAGATTTTGTTTTGAGTTCTAAATGGTGATGCGAAATCCCCTCTGCCCTTGGCAAAGTAGCACCGCACAAGTGAATGTCTGGAGCCAGCGGGCCGGGGCTCTTCCTGAGCGTCTCCCGCTTGCCCTTCTCCTCCAGGCCCGGGCCAACGGCCTCAAGTCCTGCGTCATCGTCATCCGCGTGCTGCGGGATCTCTGCACCCGCGTTCCCACCTGGGCGCCGCTGAGAGGATGGGTAAGTCCCCTTTGTTTGCCTCCTTTTGCGTTCCTCTTATTTTTTTTCCTTTTTTTCTCTCTTCCTCCCTTTTCGTCTTTTCCCTCTTTTTCCTCTCCCTCCCTTTTCCTTTTTTCCCCTCTTCCTCCCTTTTCGTCTTTTCCCTCTTTTTCCTCTCCCTCCCTTTTCCTTTTTTCCTCTTCCTCCCTTTTCTTATTTTTTTCCTCTTCCTTCCCCTTCCTCTGGCTTCCAGTACCACCTCAAGCTGCTGCCCAGCTCCCTTTGCCCCGCACAAGCCCATTTCCTCGGCCAGAGTTTTATTCACTGTGAGGAAAGTTGCTGGCAGACGCCTCCAGCGCGGATCGTTGGCTGGACGAACAGCTTCCCCAGCCCCGCTCGTTGAATCATTCGGGGATTTGAGGCTCTTTCTCCCCGCGAGCGCCCGCCTGGGCTCCCCTCACTTCTCCCCACTGTCTTCCAGCCTCTGGAGCTGCTGTGCGAGAAATCCATCGGGACGGCCAACCGGCCCATGGGCGCGGGCGAGGCTCTGCGCAGGGTTCTGGAGTGCCTGGCCTCGGGGATCGTCATGCCAGGTGAGCCGCTTCTCCGCATTTCTGACATTTCCCAGCCAAGCCCGAGCGAGCCGCGGTTGACGTTTCGAGGCGCGGTTCCCTGCCCGTAGCGTTTGGGAAATCCCTCGCTCGACGTGCGGGCGGCGTAGCCGGGAACTGGGCAGCGCCGGCGGGTGCTCCGGTGCCTCGCTGCTCCGCAGGGGACGTGTGTTCAGAGCTGCGGACCCACGGCCTCAAACCCCCCCGTAGAGAGAGGCTCCAGCTTCTACCAGCGTAAAAACTGGTTCCCCTGAGTGGCCGGGAGCAGCGGCGCTGCTCGTCCTACGTGTCACAGAGCCCAGGCGAGCTGGACGTTGGATCTTGTCGGTCCGTTTGCTTCGAGAGTGTTGATTGATGCCAAGGGAATTCTTAGTTTAGTGTCTTTAGCAAACACCAGGATAATTCTCTGCATATCTTCCTTGTTTCCTGCCTTCAGATGGTTCTGGTATTTATGATCCTTGTGAAAAAGAAGCCACTGATGCTATTGGGCATCTAGACAGACAACAAAGGGAAGATATCACACAGAGTGCTCAGGTATAGTTTTGACTACAGATGTTACGAAAAAAAAAAAAACTTAAAATTAAAAAAAAAAAATCAGTTCGACTGACTCTGAACCTTCCGTACTGGTTGCTGGTAGTCTAGTCACCTCCCCAAGGTCGCTGTTAACTGTGTTCGTATCCAGCCGAGTAAAAAGCAATAAAATAAATACCAGTGGGTCCCACACCGATGAGGAATCGTGTAGCTTGGCCAACCCAGAAGCAAAGTATCAGGTTTTTAAATAGTGACTTGCTACCACGGCCCCGTATTTTGGGTTGAACTTCCAAAAAAAATCAAAAAAAATTTTCCAGAGAGTCCTATTGAAACCGCTGAGGATTTCGGTGTAGGGGTGGGTAGAATGTTCCCGTCTGAAACTGTGCAGGGAACAAGAGATTGGAGCCGTTTGCGCCTCCCAGTAACAGACGTTTCGTCTTTCTAGCACGCTCTGAGGCTCGCGGCTTTTGGCCAGCTTCACAAAGTCCTGGGGATGGATCCCCTCCCTTCCAAAATGCCCAAGAAACCAAAGAACGAGAATCCCGTGGACTACACTGGTAGGTGCCTGGAGGGGGAAAAAAAACCCCACAAACCACATTTCCAGGGGTTTTGCTGCCGTCGTTGCTGCAGACGGGAACGCTGACGGTTTCTTTCGTGATGGTTGTTACAGTCCAGATTCCTCCCAGTACGACGTACGCCGTCACCCCGATGAAGCGTCCGATGGAGGAGGACGGAGAGGAGAAATCTCCCAGCAAAAAGAAAACGAAGATTCAGAAAAAAGGTATTGAGTTAACGAGAGGTAGGTACAAACGGCCGCCGGAGAGACGTTCTTCGGGGGGACGGGGTGCGGAAGGGTTTGGTGCTGGGTGATGCTGTGAACGGTGTTTACGGGGCATGTGGATTTAAAAAAAAAAATTTAAAAAAAATTTTAAAAGTCTAAAACCATAAGATTTTCACTTGGTGTAACTTAAATTCTCGCAAGGAGGAAAATACAGCTCAGAATTTGTCTGAAATCTGTTGGTTTTTTTTCTTTCGATGAGATGACAAGCATCCACAAACTTTTGGGGTTTTTTTTCTCCCTTCAGAGGAAAAACTCGAACCTCCCCAGGCCATGAACGCGCTGATGAAACTAAACCAGCTGAAGCCTGGGCTCCAGTACAAACTGGTCTCTCAGACTGGTCCTGTTCACGCTCCCATCTTCACAATGTCCGTGGAAATCGATGGCAACACGTTTGAGGCCTCGGGACCTTCCAAAAAGACGGCGAAATTGCACGTGGCCGTGAAGGTAAGAGCTGGGGGTTCACGACTGCAGCCGTGTAAAAAAATTATGAAAAACAAACCCCGAAACCCTTCAGGATAGAGAGGGGAGAAAAGAAAACACCTGAACAGTGTAGCCTTGTGTGCAGGAATTCTCGGAGCAGAGGACTTCTACCTCTGCCAAGGTTCCTGTGGGATTTGGGAATGCCTGGCACGCAGAGAGAGTTCCTGGAGGGTCCTTGAGCAGAGTTCTCGAGTGTTTACCCCGAACAGGGCAGGGCACGTGCGAGGTGGCGGCTCCTTGGGTGAGAGCCGTTCCGTGATCCCCTCTGCGGCTCCTTCCCCAGGTGTTGCAAGATATGGGTTTACCCACCGGGGTGGAAGGCAAAGAGTCTGGGAAAGGAGACGAATCGGCCGAGGAAACGGAACAGAAACCTGTCGTCGTCGCTCCTCCTCCTGTTGTAGAAACCGTCTCGACGCCGACCGCGGCTTCTCCTCCTGCAGATCAAACCCCGGAGGTGAGCGAAGAGGGGGAGTGGGAGGCCCAGAGCCTTGGGGATGGTGTCGTGGGATGTCACCGGAAGCGACTTTTAGCAACAGGTTGTTCAAACTGTTCAGTTAATGTCCCGATAAAATTGAAGAGGCAAAACCATCAGGCGAGCTCATTCCTTTGAGATATTTCCCCAAGTACGTGGTTTGGAGGCAGCTTCAGGTCCTGGAGGGGTTTTTTGGGGGGGTTTCATGGCTGCTCCGTCTCTAATTGCAGAATGTGAAACAGCAGGGACCAATTCTGACGAAACACGGCAAGAACCCGGTGATGGAGCTGAACGAGAAGCGGCGCGGGCTGAAATACGAACTCATTTCCGAAACGGGCGGCAGCCACGACAAACGCTTCGTCATGGAGGTGAGGCACCTTCTGCTGCTCTCAGCGTTCACCCCATTTAACCCTTTAATTCTCTCCCCTATCATTGGGTGGGGGTGGGAACAGTGTGAGCGGGTGTGTGTGGTTCGCCCCCCAGCCAAGGGCTAACCCGTCACACTCCGGTATCTGTAACTTTATGATTTAAAATCATAAAACCACAGAATTTTGTGGGTTGGGAGGGACCATCTCCTGGGCAGGGACAACTTCTCGTTGCTCAAATCCACATCCAACCTCGAATGTTTCCAGCTTCTGAGTCGGTTGGAATTATCTGTGGCCACCATAAAAAAAATTGATTTTTACAAAGCGGCAGCTTCTGTTCTTGCCCTTCCCTCCGACGCGCCGTGATTTTGTCCCTTGCACAGGTGGAGGTCGACGGGCAGAAATTCCAAGGAGCCGGTTCGAATAAAAAGGTGGCGAAAGCCTACGCTGCTCTGGCCGCGCTGGAGAAGTTATTTCCGGACGCTCCCGTTGCCATCGAGCAAAACAAGAAGAAAAGAGCCCCCGTGCCGGCCAGGGGAGGACCCAAATTTCCGGTAAAAGTGAGTCGATTCCCAATTCCGCAAGTTTTTTGTGACGTAACCGCCCGTTCTGTAGCACCTCTGGCTCCTGCTCTGTGGTTTTAATTTCTTTTTGGGAGGGGAAATAATTCAATTTGCGGCTAAACCAGGTCAAAGCCGAAATACCATCAAGTTTTACAGAAAACAGCCTTTTTTGTATCCAAATTATCCCCATTTTTCGCCTTTCCCCGCTTCCTTTCAGTACCTGCCGCGTTCAGACCTCCCGCTGCCCTTTCGGGAGGTTTTTTTTCCCCTGGGTGCGGCGCCGAAGCCGACCATCGCGTCTCTTTTCTCTCCCCTCAGCAGCACAACCCGGGTTTCGGGATGGGGGGCCCCATGCACAACGAGGTGCCCCCTCCGCCCAACATGCGCGGGCGCGGACGAGGCGGCAACATCCGAGGCCGCGGCAGAGGCCGGGGAGGATACGGCGGCAACCACGGCGGCTACATGAACGCAGGTGAGACGCTCTTTGGGCTCTTTCCACCCAAATCCACCAAAAATTCCCCAAATCCCAGCCGGAGAATTAACCCCTGGGAAACACGAGGCTTTTGGACGCTTGAATTCCCGTTTATTTAAACTTTTTCCTCCTCGTCTAGGTGGTGGGTACGGAAACTACGGTTACGGAGGAAACTCGGCGACGGCAGGCTACAGTAAGTGGTTTTTCATCTTAAATTTTGAATTTTTTTCAAATTTATTTTTCCTGGGGGTGTGAAACTCGGCTTGTGCTGGAGCCCTCGTAGGGGGTCCTTTTTTTAAAATTTTTTTTTGGAATGAGAAATAACGAAAGCTGGCTGGTATAAAAGTGAAAGCGCGGATCCAGGTGACTTCACCTTTCCTCTCAAACTCGGGAACATTTTAAATTTCTCTGCTTTGAGCCACGCGAAGCTATCGGCCACACTTTAGAACGGGATTTTCCTGAACATCCCCAGTGCTTGGTCTGGAGAAGGAGCCTTCATTGGGGGGTGACAGGAGCAGAGAAATGTAAAACATGATTTTTAAAAAAATTTTTTAATCAAATGTGGCTCATTTTGCCCTCTATCCAAAAAATTCTAATTTTTTCTCTCTGCTCTGTCTCCCCCTTCTGTAGGTGACTTTTTCACAGACTGCTACGGCTATCATGATTTTGGGGCTTCCTAGAGCATCTAAAAAAAAACCCAAAACCCAAAAAAACCCCAAAACCAAGCTTTTTACTCCAATTTCCTCCAACTCCCGAGCGTTGGTGCCGTGTCCCTCTGCTCCACCGGGTTTCTGATCCGTGGCTGAAGCCTCTCTTTTGCCTTTGAACTGGGTCCTATCGATGAACACCACGGGGGGAACCAACCACCTGAGAACAGTTTTTGATTTTTTTTTTTTTTTTTATTTTGTGCCCCTCGCACAAATTTCCAAGCCGGCTCTGTTCCGCCTCAAAACAAAACAAACAAACAAAAAAATATCCCAAAAATTTTTGCTTTTTCTGGAAAGCATTCCTTGATTTTTAAGAAACTGGAGTGTTTTAATCTCCCTTTGTCTCCGTTCCCAGCAGGGTTTGTACACGATTCGATCCTTTAATAAACCCCAGGGGCTGGGTGTGCGCCTCTCGGCACGGGGAAGGCTTCTCCACCCAGCCCGGATTTTATTTTTCCGCGTGCGAAAGGTTGTACGTGGAATAATCGCGTGTGCGCTCAAAGAGAACCCTCCGCCCTTTGTAACGCGCCGCTTCCCGCGGGAGGGACGGGATTTATCGCCTCCGGGAGCTCGCGTGCGTTCAAAGGTCTTGTCGCCGCGCTTCCGACCCTGATAATAAATATCCGGGTGTCGGGGTCGGCGT
>VZTO01023021.1:0-24290 GCA_013400615.1 Syrrhaptes paradoxus | reverse complement strand
CCAGTTTTCAGTATGACAAAGGTTGCTTTGATTATCTCACATCTGCATTATCTATGTATTAGGGTATAAGTACAGTGCTGTAATTTGGAAGGCATGTGGAATTGTGTCAGTCAAATATAATCCATACACATATGCACAAATTAAAGCCCATTGAGCTGGATCACCTGACTTGCCTCCCTGTGTGGTATTAGCACCTTACTCTTTGGCCATAAATACAAAGCTTTTTAGAGTTTTAAAGCTAATTTTCCTAATTTCTATTCTCCTTTTAAATAAATAAATATTAGTAATAAGTAGTTAAATAAAGTGACAGTAGATATGTGATTCCAACCTTTTGGTAGACAGAAAACAGGCACTAATCTGTGCGCAGGGAGCCCAGATCTTCACGCTTTGTCCAGAAACACTTGCCATGCATCTCCACCACCATGCTCTTGCCCCGCTAGGGCTGCAGGTCTGACACTAATTTCTCACTTTTGCTCTCATGCTCCGGAAAATTCAAAGGTCAACCTAATGAGCACCTGCCTGCGTTGTGTGTCCTGGCATTGTTAATTCCCAAAGTGTGGTGCTGGCACCTGGGCTGTCTCTTCCCAGGCTGGCAGAGTTTCTTTGCATGGACTCTATGCTGTGTCTTCTTTATGCTGTCCTTCACTTCAGAAGAAGGCACACAAGTAAAACCATGAGATATTGCATGGCTGCAGCATGTTCAGTAGTTGCTTCAGGTTCAAGGGGCAAATAGCACCAAGAATTTTACACCTGGCTGAGGGAATTATTAGAATCAGAGAAGCTGAAAGGCTTTTAACATTGCACAATTACATAGTTAATTATGTATTCATGAAGTGCTACCTTGTTATGCTTTATTTGTGGTATGTTTTAGCACTTCATGACATGTATGAGTGTTCTTGATACCTTCTATGACATAAAATGTATTATGAGAAGGATACTGGTTACCAAGGTACAGAGATTCAAAAACTTCAAATTCCAATTCTGTCTGTGCACAGACTCACTGTATGACCTTGAACAAGTAAGTTACTCACTGTATGCCTTGGTTTTCGTGTCTGAAAACAGCATACTGGTTATAGCAGAAATACCGTATTTTTTATTATTATGAAGTATGTTTTTTCCCCCTGAGGATGTTAAGAATAGTCATAATAATAGCAGTTAATTATCAAACTAGGAAATGGATAGTACCTTCAGACTTCCAAGGAAGTTCATATGAACTAAAGATACACAGAAATGTCTTACAGAACTGCATTCATTGTCACTAATTTATTTCAAAGGACTGTACTTTGATCCCATTTCTTGGAGCCATCAAAGAGGCATGAGCTATTAGCTAGCATGCAAAGTACAGAAGCTTTACTAGAAACCCTGAGGTACTTGAAGGTGTTCCCGGCAAAAGACTATTGTAAGAATAATCAAAGCGTTCCTTTCTCTAGATCCTCCTTCAAATAGTAGTTGCGTTGGGAAACACAACGTTGAGGGAAAGGGGTTCTAGTATCAAAAAATAATTGGAACGCTGTCTTATAATTATGATGTTATCAATACAACTTTTTGATAAAGTTGTCATGCTTTTTAAAATAACCTTTGGACTTCAAATATAAATTTGTTGAAGTATTTACCACTGCCCTTTCAGTTCTACATTAGATATTTTTTTTTACTAAATTTGTCTTAATATTTCTAATGCACTGCAACTATTTCAATTTTTTCCATGGCCTGATGTATTCTAGCTGATCTTTCTGTAGCTGCAAAAAGGAAGGATTTAATGGGAAGGGAGGTTGTTTCAAAACTGTTGGATAGAATGCTTCTAAGGTGCTGGAGATTTACTATGCCATAATCAATTATTAATTATTCCTTTCTGATGTTGATAGGGTCTGATGAGAGTAGGGTGGATGTGATTCATTGTCCCTTTTGAGGTTGCCAGCAAACTATAGAAATATTAAGCATAATTTAATTGCTTAATATTTGAGAGGTGTCTCTAAGAGCATATTCAGGGCCTTTTGCAGGCTGATAGGAATAACAAACCAAGCATGTGGTCCAATTAACACTGGAAAGTGTGTCGTAGTTGAAATTCATAGAAAGACTAGTTCTACTGTTCCTTAAAAGAGCATTGTAAATATATTCATCTAGCTTTTAAAGGTAAATGCATCTCTAAACAGAACATCAAAGATCTCCAAGTTGGGAAAAAATACTTTTACTTTGAATTTTATTTATTTTTGTATAGTATTGTTTTTTCCGGGGCTGCAGATACCTGTATTGCACATGAATCGGAAGATCTATGAGGATGATTTTCACAGAGTAAGGGAAAATTGGCTCACTTGGTCCAAGGAAAACAATTTAAGTAACATTCTTTCTCAATAAACAGTGGCAACATGGGCAGTGGTCTGTCTTCATCTATTCTTTTGACCTGTTTGTAGTACTCTGCAGGCTGTGCTTTGTATGTCAAAATAAGTGTATTTTTTTCTAAGTCAGAAAAAGTTAGATGGCTTTCATTCACTCATAAATAAGCTAATCAGCAAGGAATACATTATGATAAAGATTTTGATCTGGAAAATTTAGATTTGGGCTGCAGTGTCACTTTATCTAGGAAGACAAAAAACACTCAGTAAATCCAGGGGCAGATCCAAAAAAAGAAGGAGGGAATTTAGATACCCACTCTAAAATGAATTTCAATAGCTAAGTCTAAAACTGAAAATCTATAGTTAGCTGCTGTCTAACCATGGCGTTAAATAGGAAGATGTAGGCTTTTTATTTGTTAAAATTCGTTGAGTGGATAGAACTGCACTTGGGAGCTTTTTCAGGACCATCCCAATCTCAACCATGCTGAACAGGTGCAAGCCAGATGAAGTCCAGAAACAATTGTTTTTAGTATATAATTCTAAGAAACTCAATCAGTTGGAAGTCTCAGTGTGTGCCTCATACATGGTAACGGCAGTAGACTCCTACCAAAGTGTGGCTATTGCCTTAATATCAGACTCCTAAAATAAGTCTGTGTCGTGGTTTTGACACTGGCTACAGTCAAACAAAACACCACAACAATCACTTGCTCACCCTCCCCCTTCCCATGGATGGCGGAGAGAATTTAAGGGATAAAGGGAAAAGAGACTCATAGCAGCCAAAACCAGGCTATTTTGTAAAAGAACAATTTACCGTTTTATAGAGTGACTACATGTTTAACAAATTTTTTTAATAACTTAAAACTTGGGCTCAGTTTCTCCCTCTAGCTGAGCATGTTCAAATCTACAGTATTCAAAATCTGTCTTGTGCTGTTAGGTGCAAGGCTACTCTGGGTGAAAATCATGCTGTCCAGTCTTGCTGTTGAAACTCTGCCAAAACTGAGATTCACTGTGTCAAAGACAGAGAGACACCATAAGTCTGAGGAAGGAGAACATGGCAAGAAATTTCAAGGCTCTGGTCCCCTATAGAGGTACTGATTCAGTTCATGAGTTAGGAGGCTTGGGAATACAGGTAAAGAGCTGGGCTTTCTTTAGCAGTTCTCAAAACGCATTGTAGGCAGTTGCTTGTTGAATATAATCATGTTAGGTAACTCACAACTCATGGCTTCATTGGCTCTTTCTAAAATACCTTATTTTCCCTATGTACTATTTAAGGAACCTGGAAACGGAGTAAGAAATTCTTTATTTCACTCCAAGAATCAGAAACCTAAAAATTATCTCCTTCTGGCAGTTAACTTTCAAACACTGAAATTTCTTCCTGGTCATGGTCTTGTTGCTGATGGATGTCATCAAACTGAAAAATACCAGACTGACAGATCTTTTTTAAGGATTATATTTTTTTCTTGGATAGTCACAGATTCTGTTGAAAGAGTGCAACGCAGACCCCAGGATTTAAATCCTGACCTGGATTTGGTTGAAGGCCAGTCTTTAAATTAGCATGATCATTGATGAAAACAGGACTTTTTTGTTTGTACAACACCTTACATACCATCCATAAATTGATGGTGCTTGTAGGTCACACAAATATCCAGAAAGTACTCTAGTACAATGTACCCACACTATTTATCCATGAATCATTTAACCTGCAGCTCTTTAGTACGGTTCTTTCTTGGCTTCTATTATCTGTTGCCTTTCCTGAGCAAAGATTATTAATATTATTGAATGTAGCCCAACAGTATGCTAGCACTGAGATATTGGTGATTCCTTTTTGAGACTTTCTCTAGTACGGACATAGTGAATTAATTTTATTTAATATTATTATTTTATGGTATTTTAATACACTTTGTCAGTTCTCAGACTGTATTTTATTAATTTGATAGAATGTATGGTTTAGGTTTTTTGGAGAGCTATATATGCATGACATAGCTACTTTTCTTTTTCCTTTTGTTGTCCCTAAAAATTATGTATGTTGGTTCTGCTCCTGCACTGGTTTGCTGTTTGTAGCCTGTCTACAAGGGCAGGGGTGAGGGAGTATTGTCACTTGCTTGTGGACGTCTTGGGTAAATGCAGTAAGATCTTACAGAAAGATTTAGAAGATCTAAATATTGTATTATTTACTATTTTTACAATCAGCTCTCATAGCTATAATACTCTTCCTTGTTTGCCTCTGTAAAAGGGAACAAGAAGCAGTAATTAGTAAAGAAAGATTTAATAACAGGAGACAAACAAGATCAGAAGCAGCTTCCACAAATAGGAGATGGTTTTCCTCCCTCACTTTTAAAGGATTTTCCATGGAGGTTACTTTCATTAGGTGGGAATCACCCTGCATCAAGCAATATTGGCTGAGAAATTAAGAGATGAAGAAAATTAAACATGTAGGTTCCAAATCCTGAAATCCTTAAATGCAGACTGCCAACCCCCCCCACCAGACACACACAACATACACACGCACGCACACCTTGCCTTCTACAAGCTATTCTCACCAACTCAGTATTACATGGGAAGCTGTGGCTTGTGAGAAACAAGACAGCAAATGGAAGGCAGGAATTCAGTGCTACAAAAGCCATGTTTTCCCTGGCTTTACTAGAGAAGGTAAATCTATTTGAAGGTATTGAGGTTGATAGAAATTCCTCCTGCAAAACTTTTGTGAAGACTGCTACATTGGTACAAAAATATTGTACCATTTTGAAAGACAAGTTTCTTCTAGGGCCCCCAGGAAAGGAAACCTGCTTGGTTTGGGAGTATGATTTCGAGACAAGCAGTCACTGAGCATCAGACCATTAATAATCAGAGTTTTGCTTTAAAGGGTTTAAATGACTTGTGCAGATCGGCTCACAAGAAAAACTACAGTTCCACACAAGGGCATTCAGCCACTAAATTATGCTGAGCCATTTGAAAAATTATTGTTCAATAAATGTGGCAAACTTGCATGATCTATGAGAAGAGTTTATATAGTTTTAAGTAGTAATGCAAGGATACAGTACTTCCCTCTGCTATTTCAGACTTGCTGATATGGCTATCGTTGCTGACAGCTTGACATGATGTTAGTTATTTTAAGTGTCAGATGAGAGTGGCTGATGCCATGGTACTGTAGAGCTCACATTTGTTGGAAAATTAGATGGTGATTTTTAAAAAAAAGGCCTAAAACTCCCCAACAACCCAGCTGCTTAAGCCTCTGACTGCCTAGGTTTTTTCTGTGCTGGATGTATAATTTGAGTGAGCAGTAGTGAACATGCCTGAGGTGTTAAGAGAATGATGCTTTTTCTGTAGGCATGAATACTCTTAAATAAAACAGGAACACCTTCCTGTCATTTGTTGTCTTCCAGAAAGATGTTTTAAAAGGAAACGGAAGCCAATTAGCCCGGAAGTTTAACCTCCTTCAGCTTAGCTTCTTTTATGGGAGCTTTTTAACCTTTTAAATAAATCATTTTCTTTCTTTTCTCCCCTCCCCTTTGAATCAGTTACTAGCATTTCTCATGCTGGGCCCAAGGAGCAGGCTGCTTAAATTCAAGAATGATTTTGAGGGGATAAAGTGTGCAAGATTTTGAATTCTTGGCATAAGTCCCTGGCAGACAGCCAGGAAACCTCAGAGGAATAGGGCTAATGAAGGGAGGGTAAAGGAGATCTGGAGACTGTGGCTGGTAATGCAGTATTCATTTAATTGGGAGCAGGTATCGGTGCAAACTTCTCCATTTTAATTGGAAAGAGAAGGGGGGTGTTAAGGAAGATGGAGAAAAATAAGAATGCATAAAGTTTTCAAGCTGAGGAGCCAAAGGCAGGCCTGTATATGGCAGAGAAAGAACTCAATTTAGGGCAATTTGCTCTGCAAGCTGGGCTGCAATCTCCCCTGGGGATAGGGATGAGGAAGAAAATGAAACCAAAAGAGAACTTGATAAAATCACCTAGCACAGACAATCTCAGTAGAATAGGTTTTACTGAGTTAAATCTGCCCCAATCAATGTGATTCTTTTCATATAAGTTACAAATAAAAAGCCACAAGATTACAATAAAAATCGAGGATGTACTGCTGCTGATGTAGCACATGGGAGTCTTAAGGACTTGTTGTGGAATACAGGTTTTTTGCAACCATCATGTTTGTTTTTTTCTTTTTACCTAGCTAGGAGAAAAAAAAAACCCTCATCTCTGCCTCCTCTCTAAACTTTTATTATCTTTAAACTAAGGTTAGTGGTAATGTGTGAACCTTACAGAGCTTAGTTTTCAATGCACTGCAATGCTGAACATGCTTTAGTCCTGAAAGCTGCTAAACCTGAGCTCAACCCTGATTTCTTGTTAAAAGAACAGAGGCTTTTTCAGATACTCTTTTTGCCTTTATACATGACAGAAGTTAGACAAAGGAAAAAATAACTTCTCACCACTGTTCACCAGTTCCTACAGCTGGGCATATGTAAAGATGAGAGTAAGCGCCTGCATTTTCATGGTGCATGAGAAAGGCCTTGTTTTGTTTTGCTTTGCACATATGCAGTTTAGTTTTCTATACTTATAGGTATGCAGTATCTTTCTCAGTGCAGATGCTAAAGGACTTGGTCTACCAAGTGCTGAACAGCTGTTTGTTCTACATCTGAGGGCAAGCCTGAGCGTATTTTCCTTTTGTCCTCAGTAGTGAGTTAACTTAAATATTTTGTGTTTAAGGACCTCCTTGGAAATGATAGTGGTATGAGCTGTGAGTGTCTGAGGTGGACAGCTGTTCTTTTGTCTGCACTGTCACAGGGCTGAGAAAGATGAAGTGGTTCCTACAGGGTCATTAGCTGGGGCAGGGGGGAGCGGTTTGTACCAGAAGAGAGATCACATGAGATACACAGCTCTGAGTGTTTGGAGGAAAGAGCAAGAACTGGGGTTGGAAAAATGCAGGACTAGGCAACAACAGGGGGATGACTTGCAGTTGCAAGGGATCAGCTGAGATCTGGAGCTGAAATGAAGTGTTTTCGTTGTTGCACTGCTGCAGCACTAATTTTCTCTGATAAACACTCTTCTTGATGATTGTCTACACTGGTAAAGGGAAAGACATAAATAAAGGGTATAAACAGGAGTAGCATTGCTACCTGAAATGCGCGCAGCCCCTGGACTTCGTGGGTATTGCTGGTTTTATCTTTGTTTCCTAAGGATGCTTTCCATTAGCCCACTGCTGAATAATCTGTCCAGCCATTGGACATTTTGATGGAGGACTGGAAACCTTAAAAGTTGTCAGTTACTACAAGTTTTGTGAAAACAGACAGCTAAGTAGAGAAGAGAGACTCAACCTGAACATGTCTGTTGAGGCGGTTACAGCTCACTCTTATTCCTCGAGGCAATGGCCAGTGCGAGCCAGTCAGCAAAAACTGAGCTCTACATGGGCTGTGGCTTCACGGGCAGCAGGGCAGGGCAAAGACAAGGAACTGATGGCGAAGAGATGGCACTAGGCAGGAAAAGACTGGTCTGGGAACTGCTCTCTGCTTTGAGGACAGGGATGTTAAGGAGACACTGGCCCACTGTGAAACTTCATAGACAACATGCTTAGCTGTGATTGCCTGGAGCTGCCTTACACACTGATTTCCAAAGCCGTCGTATGCCAAGCTATGTTTCTGTATCTGTATGAATATGTGCACGTGGTTTTGAGTTGTGACTGAATTAGATAAGGAGATTTTGTCACAACAATAAAGAATGACAATGGAATTAAGGGGATTTTCAAAAGAAGAAATAAAGCATTTTTGTATCTAATATATGTATATGGTTATGAAAGCTTAAAAGATCAAATGGAAACAAAACATTTGTATCCCTTATGCATGAATTTCATATAGGTCCAGCCAAATGTACACAGAGAAATTTATATGATGGTGCATATAAAACAGTATATTTTAGTACTAAAAGGACTATATTCCATCAGAGTGTAAAGTTCTTGCTGAAAAGTGTGTACACAAGTATGTATGTGTCAATAGTCTTTGTGTATATATATAAAGTTTAGGTAAATAAATTTTATATTGCATTGAGTATTCAAATATTATTTCCTTTCTATTTTTTTAAAAAATCTAAACTCTCAGGCAATATGAACACTCTCCTTTCAGCACGTGGATTATACTGTGACATTTGCAGGGATATTTAAGGGAACTAATACATCATACATAGCCAAAAAGATTATTTAAAGTTACAGGGGAAAGATGGAAGGGAAATCCTGTATTCTGTTCATGATGATATAAGTAACAGTGGAAAGGATTTTATTCCCTTCTGATTGTATTACTTAAAAAATCACAATTAATGATAGTAAGAGTAGGCTAGATTCTGATTTTCTGTAAATGACTGTAAAAGCTCTGTCAGAGGTAGCTACGTTGATATGATCTGACATGCTGTCTTTTTTTTTTTGAATACAGCATCTAATGAAAAGACTGGGAGCAAAATTCTTGTCTTGGAGACAGCAAAGAAACTTTACTCAAGTCTCATTTCACTGGTCTAAGTGAAAGGAAAATTTGACCAAAGGCTTACTAAGTAGTAATTATGGAAAATAATTTTGACATAAACTAAAAGATAGTCATATAGCTGCATTTCCCAACATATGTGGAAGGTTTTAAAACTAATTGGAATTTTTTGAGAGACAAATTCTGAAATTCCATCCCTGCCTTTCTTTTATATTAACAGACTGTATAGTTCACTAACTGAAAACTTCCATCATAGATACAAAATATTTTACTCTTTTTAATATCTGCAAAGTACCTGTGTAACACCTTTCAGTTTTGTGAACTGAAGAGGGACTTTGAAGATTAATTTGGTGTCTGTTCTCTTATCAAAAGAGATGCTGGTAGTGGGATATTTTTTATGCAGGCAGATCTCATTCTTTTTGCCTTGTTTTGTTTTGCTTTGCACATATGCAGTTTAGTTGAACAGCACAAAAAATTTGTCCATAATTACAGGAAGACTTTTCTCTGCTCTTTTTTGGTTATATTGACATCTCTCTCAGCTTTAGAATCTCCCTCTAATTTGTTGCACTGTTTATTGACTGTTCTCTCCTTCCAAATGAGGAGATGGAATTTAAGGGCTTCCTTCTTTGTTTGGACAGTATGCATTCTTTCTGATCTCTTGGGTCAATTTCTGAATTAGTAGAAATTGTATCCCACTGAGTCTAAGGTGCTTTATGAACTCATGTGTCATTCCTGTTCTTAGTAGGACTTTTGTCTTAACACTGCTACCATCCAGAAGAGGATTTGCTAGCCATATTTACAGGTTTATATAAATTTGCTTTTTATATAACTGTCCATATGATTGTATCGACATTCAAATGATTGCTTTTCCTGTGGGTGATTTTCCATATGACTCTTCCTGTTGTGGGTGTGAATGAGCCTCTTTGCTTTAGCATTACCCATCTGGTGCATCTATGCCCATACCTGTTCAATGGACAGAACACATGGTAAAAGGGGGAACACCTGGTAAACGCAGATTGGGTTTAAACCATGTCCTACCCTTTCTTGGTCTTGCATTTATCCTGCAAAGCTTTTTTTGGATTGTTTTAAATCTTCTTTTGCCTGTGTCTCTCTCTTCCCCCCCCCCCCAATAAAATTTTTATCCCTTTCATGGTTTCCTTGATGGATTTCTCAAACTGCCTCATTAATGGTGGGAAGCTCTGCCTTTATCAGATGATAATACTACAAGTCTTTATTGTCTCAGAGAGAAAATTATCTTTGGAAAATACTCGTGAATCTTAATCCCATTAAGAGAAGCAGAAGAGGTAAATTTGTTAGATCTGTCTCAGATCTGAGTAGCTTTGAGCATTTGGGTGGTGCCTAACCCTGCCTTTTTCTTCCAGTGAGAAAAAAGGGTGTCTTACAGCTCCGACAAGTAAGAGATCAAGCCCCCATGCACAGCTTCGCAAAGGCAGTTTCTGTAATGTCATCTTATTTTTTCACATTCTTTGAACTTCTGTCCTCAAGGGGGTGAAGAGTACAGAGAGTCTCATGAGACCTACTTTTGAATTTCCTTCTGGCTGTGATACAGTTTGATGAGGAGGCAGAGGACAAGAAAAGCTTGGGCCTGTTGCTTCACCAAATAAATGTTCCTTTTCATTTTCAAAATATAGCACTTTTTTTCGTGGTCTTCCATTTCTAGAATATCCTCTGCTTCATATTAGGGACTGCTTATGTTGCATGGAGCCCTAGACATTTCTTCTGATTTGCCAATTTTATCTGTACCTTCAGTCACAGTTAGCTGGCCGTGGGAAGTTACTCTGACAGCTTTGCCCACACCTTTATTATTTCTGTTAAGATGTGTAAGTTTACATTTCATCTCTCTCCTGGAGTCCTATGAAGTAGTTTTCTTTCTTTCTTTTTTTTTTTTTTTTTTTTTTTTTTTTTTTTTTTTTTTTTTTTTTTTTTTTTTTTTTTTTTTTTTTTTTTTAATTTATACCTTCAGTTACTTAGGCAACTTACTAGCTGCTGGCAAACGAGGTATCACAACTCATACAAATCATAATTTTTCCTTTGATTGGTAACAAGATGAGTAGTTCAGACTGCTGTTCTTCCTCCTTTGTATTTTGATCTGGCACTTCAGGCAGGATGCTTATCCATATACATCGAAGTCACAAAGCAGACAGTCTACTGAAGACACTTACCATTTGACATCTTCAATTGCTCTTGCTTTGCAGAATAAAGCTCAGCAGGTCCCTCCAAATCTTGATCCAAGACTTCAGGGTTCTTTTTGGCTTGTCAGATTCTATTCATGCTCCTACTCTTGAATGCCTAGACAGAATTAAGTACATTGACAACTTCAGTGCAAATGAAATGCTACAACTATAGCTTCTATTCATTTGGTGCCTTCTAATCAGTACCTTTGAAGGTGTGCCAGAAGCTGTGACTCTGTCTTTACTGACTCATTCCTCCCTGTCCAAGTTTGGAAGTTATTTAGCAAAGCAAATGAGATACTGTCAGGATACTGTGTGCCATGAATTTTTGTAATTGCTGACTTCTCACCATCTTAATCTAGGAAATGTTGTATTCTGTCATAAGTATCTGGTGCAGCAGGTGGTGGCTTCTCTTTTGATTTTGAGGGGCAGAGAGACCTCTCCATGTTTTGGGATGAAAAGGTTTTATGACAGCTACAAAACCACCACCAACAGAAAAGAATAGAAGCTCAACTGGGCCTTATGAAAGCTGAAAGTCTTAATTTACTTGTTTGCCCATCTTGCATAAAGAGACAGTTGAGTGTGCAAGAATGGTTTAAGTGACACCAAATTAGCTTATCAATGTTTTATCTGCTAGAAGATCCACTCGGATGGCTTAAGCCATTTCAGCAAACTGGATCACGAGTGGGAAATTTGGGACCATATTCTTGAAGTGATTTTCTGCAATATGAGGTGATTCAGTGTTGTCCCTGCAATCCAGGGGGGAAAAGTGCCAAAGACCTTGAGAATGGTACCTTCCAAGGCCAATCTATTTTTGGGTCTCTACTTGGAAAGAGTTGTTAGATAACTTTTTGTACTAGGGCTTGCAATTGTCAGAGCCAAGATACCTGCTGTGGTTTGGTTAAGCTCTCCAAGATTATCTCAACAGCATATTTGAGGGAAGTTCTAATTTTGTTGTCTGTAGTGTTGGTGTATGGACTTCTGTCTGTGACCTTTGGTTCAAACACTTGCCCATTCCTATTTTTCCTCTTGTTTCTCAGTCTTCCTCTGATGATCTGTGGGAGTTACAAGATGCTCAAGTATGACAGTAGGAATGTGCAGACTAACAATACTTTACAGAAAAAGGTAATTGTGCTTAGAAATAGCAGGATATGATTTGAAAAATACTGTTCCAAGATGCATCAAAAGTCCTGGACACTTTATTGGAGTCCTGCTATTATTTTATGTGAAAGAAACAGAGATACATGCTACTCCTCTATTTCTCGTGTACTACACAAAGAAGTGGAGAGCAGGTGTGCTTATATGGTAATGGACAGGCTTAAAAATTAGCTACATGTACTTTCAGCCACATGTGCATACAGACAACGTGTGTTGCAAAATATCCTTAAAATTAAATACGTTGTCTACACATTATTTGCATAAATGGTAAGCTGTTAGATCTTAGACTTACCCTGCTTTCAGAAGGCTTCTCCTAACCAAAGGGACTTCTGGATTCATAATCCATTCTTCTGCTATTAGAAACAACTGGAATATTTAATTTTTTCTATAACTTGAAAAAGACTGATCTTACTGGGACGCTGCTGTCAGAACTTCATTCCATGTGAGATTTTTTTCCCCAGTTTCCACCTTAACACTATTTACAGCCAATGCATTTTTCTTTGCTGTTCTACCTTCATCTTAGGTGCTTCTTTGTCTTGCCAGGTATATTCCTTCCTTATGAGACCAGTCATTGCCCTTCAGACTCCATTGCGCTACTTAAAAAAATGTCAGTTATAGTTTTCTCTCATAAGATCCATACTATTTTGATAAAGCTAGTAGCTGTTCTCAGCAACTCTGTTATTTCAGACCCATCTTGCTTAAATATACATGACTAGAACCGAATGCTCTATTCCAGAACATGATCCAGTTAACTCAGCAGTGCCTTTTGTATATTGGGTTAGTGTTTAGTTTGTTGGGGTTTTGTTTTTGGTTTTGTGTTGTTTTTTTTTTTCTTTCTTTCTTAGAAGTGTTGTACTGCTCCTCATTGCCTAAATTAATTGTTCAAAAAATGACAATGTATTTTTCTTCCTATGTTGTTACCATCTGATGAGCTCCAAATTTAATGCAAAAAATTCTTATTAATCTGTTAGTGATTGACCTTGCACTCTGAACAGTTAAATGTCACCCCATTTCTATTACTCCAATCCTAGAGATCTTCTGTTTTTTCTTGTATGATATTATAATTCTTTGTATTGAAAAATACTTCCCAACATTGTAATCTGCATATTTCATCAAGCAGTTCTATTTTTTTTTCTGATTAAACAAGATGGGTCTCAAGAACAAGCCATGAAAATTTTTAGCAGTAGCCTCCCAAACAAGGGATAAATCTGTAACTATAACCTGTTTCTGTCTTGTATAACTAGTTCCTTTCTCCCTGTACAGCTTTTATTCTAATTCCCATCTTCTCCAACTTTATCAGTAATTTGCTGTGGCACTCTGCCAGTTCCTTCACTGTCTGGATGAGAGAGATCTACTCTCTTTTTTGTCCAGAAAAATCAGGTATCTTAACAAATATAGCTGTCGATTTAAGACTGCATTAGCTACCCTTGGTAGCTGACTATATTTTATTCTATATTCCATTTTCTAATTTTTTTCTGATCCTTGTATACTATAGAGGTTTTCTTCTTAAACACGGGGTGGGGGGAGAGCAGGAGGAATAATCCCTGCTATGACTCAGGTACTTTCAAATACTTTAAGTATATTTACATTTTACAATATAAATATTCTGAGTTCTTAGGAACTGAAGATCCCAACTACATAAACTTCACTATAATGTCTAAGTTAGATGCCTAGTCAGCCAAGATGCCTTTGAGGCAATGGAGAGGAATAGATGACTCCAGAACATTATTTCAGTGTTTAAGCAGTAATGGTTAAAGCTCCATCAAGACAAGAATGTGCTGTATTAAGTTTTGTATAAACTTGCTCTTACGAGATTTTTCAGTGGTCTTCTCAAGAGTGATTTTCCAGCACAAATACAGTTCCAGATTTATCAGTTCCAGATGCTTGTTGTAGTCTTCCAGAATGTCCTACGGCATTTCACCTTCCTAACACACCTGTAAGCCATCTACTAAAGATCAGTCATCAGATAGTTCTGACTTAGCACCAGACCCTTTCCTGTAAATGGTCGGAAGGGGCTCATATTCTATAATTTTAGGTCCTAAAAATTTAATTTTTGAAATTTAGGGTAAAATAATTTTTTAGAGAGGGTGATTCAACCCATTTGCTTAAGCCTGGATAACATTCCTTTGGGGAAGTGCTGTTAACTGTATCGAGACTCTAGCAAGCTTCTTACATCTAATACTACTCACAAGTTTTAAGTTAGTTGGGATAATTCTTGGCATTTGAGTTCAGAATTTCAGTTCTGATAGTCCATTTTCACTTAATCATTCAAATCATATAGTTGCTGACTCTGGAAACTGTCAGCTACAGCTGAACTTGCTTCAGTTAAGTCACACCTGGCATGTCCCAAACGTGATATTTTAACATCAAAAAATAATTTCTGATTTTTTTTTTTGTAACAGAAACTTTCAGTTTATAAAATTATAAAATTTGTGGGTTTTGCTTTTTTTTTGGAAAGTGATATTGCCAAGAAAGATGTCCATAGAATTGTCTTATTGTTTTTTTCCCATACATCTTAAGAAAATCCTATTTTTAAGAAAATGTGTATTTCTGTTGTCTATAAAATCATAATATAGTGAATTAAAGTTAAATGTTGTTATAATCACATGTAATAGTGATACAATAAACAATAACAGCTTAACATAGTTTTCCCTATGTAATTTTTCCCTACGTAATTTTTCTTTACCTGTTTTCCCAGGTAATTTTTAAACAATTTTAGATCTTTCAGATCATTTTAACACTGAGAAAACTCTGTTTCCTACCTTAAAGGAGAAAATAATCTCTGATTAAATCTCTGATTAATCTCTGCATGTAAATGAAGTTTCTTAAAAATTATTCCAAATATGGGACATAAAATCACCCCATTTCATCAATGTTAACAAATTTTACTCTGGAGAAAATTTCAGTTAAGCTTTTTTAGGGCCTTTTTAGCACTGAAGCTTTCCAGCAAGCCAGTTTATTACAATCACAAAGCAAATTCCAAATTAGGAAGCAAGTATTCCACAAAACTGGGAAAACATATTTTACCATATACCCTGGGATTTAGGTAAAACCCATAAGAATTATCTATCTAACCATTTTAATTTAGTAAGATTTTCCTATAAGGGACTTTTCCATGCCCAGATGTTGGCTGATATTAATTTTAGCAAGTTCTTCACAAAGTTACACTTGAACAGAATTCTCGAAAAAGATATTAGCAGCAGTAACTGCTTGCTTGAGGGAGTAAAATAGATTATGCAGAAATTATTTGGACTATTATAATTTTTCCAAGGTGGTGGGGTGGGGAGGGGAGGATATTTGCTGCTTACTAGTAGGACTATTCGTGCTATGCAAGAATCCAGGTAGAGACTCAAGTTTTGTTTCTCAGAACATCTTTCTCATACATTCTTGTGACAGTTTCTGGTTAGTGAAGGGTATGTGTGGCAGGGGTGTGTGTTTGTGTGGTGTTTGTCAAGTTTTAAAATATGGGAATCTGTGATTGGTCTCCATAAATTGTAATAGATAATGACTGAACTTGTTAGGCACAGAAATATAGCTGTCATCTTTGGGTTACCATGTTGTCATCCTCAGAGTCCCAAGCACTCACTCAGTGCATTTGTTTGACAAAAGTTATACTGAATTTTGTGTCAGTCTTTCTCTGGATTAAAAAATAGCAGGATGTAATCAGATTTTTTGTGGCATATCTATGTGCAGCAGTTTAAGATAATACTGTCTCAACTGTTCATCCCTGTCTTCTACCTCCTCCTTTCCCTTTCCATATCATAGAATGGCCGGGATTGAAATGGACCTTTAAAGATAATCTAGTTCCAACCCCCTGCTGTGGGCAGGGTTGTCACCCACTAGAGCAGTTGCCCAGGGCCCATCCAGCCTGGCCTTGAACCCCTCCAGGGATGGGGCATCCACAGCTTCCCTGGGCAACCTGTTCCAGTGCCTCACCATCCTCACAGTGAAAAATTAATTTCTAATATTTTACCTAAATCTCCCCTCCCTTAGTTTAAAACCATTCCCCCTCATCCTGTCACTATCAACCCCTGTAAACAGTCACTCCCCCTCCTGTTTATAGGCTCCCTTCAAGTACTGTAAGGCCGCAATGAGGTCTCCCCAGAGCCTTCTCTTCTCCGAGCTGAACAAGCCCAGTTCCCTCAACCTTCCTTCATAGGAGAGGTGCTCCAGCCCTCTGATCATCTTAGTGGCCCTCCTCTGCACCCGCTCCAAGAGCTCGACATCCTTCCTGTGCTGGGGGCCCCGGGCCTGGACACAGTACTCCAGATGGGGCCTCACAAGAGTAGAGTAGGGGGCAACAATCACCTCCCTCTCCCTGCTGGCCACCCCTTTTTTCCATCCCCTTACATCTACTTCTCTCCCTTCCTCCCTTTAAGGGAGCACTGTGTTAATGAGTTGTTCAATGGTTCCCATCTGCTTCAGTGTAAAATCTGCTGGTTTGTGTTAAACTGCTTCTCAAGTTGACTGGGTGACTGTGTCTGAACTTGTACAAATGGAACAATCCAACAGGTGTGATGAAACACAGGCTAATCTCTAGCCCACTTTTCAGGTGATTTGCTTGGGATATGGGCACCACAGTTTTGAAAACTGATTCTGCCACTGTCCTGCTTCCATGTAAATTCCTGGCCTGCTCCCAGCTTTGCTGTCCTGGGTGAAAGATTCTTGCCATCTCAGAAAAAACATAAAGGTCACTTTATAGCCTGAGATTGAGACAACTGTTGATGTACAGGGCAGCACAAGAAGGCAGTGTCAGTCTGCAGCCCTTTCCAGTTTCCAGTCCTGTGCTTTTATCATTAGACGTTTTTTGTCTGACGGTTATGGCTTAGTTTTGACCTTGGGTCACTGACATCAGTAGAAGAAAGATATCAGTATCTTAAGGCAAAATCAAGCCTTGACGGTTGTTCACCATTTTTTTTGTCATTCTGTGGTCATACAGAATACACATGAATCATACAGAGAAAAAAAAGTTTCCCCTGTTCACTGAGAAAAGTATGGAATAAATGTAAAGGTAAATTTTAAGACTGGCTGAAGAATTATAAGGATCTAAAATTTCAAGCCAGGGGTTACACTTCTTTCTATTAAATATTTTTCCTTTAATAAATGGATTAAGTTAAAATTTGCTGATATACTCAGCCATAATTGCTTAAATATTTTTCTGTTAAAAAGATCTTAACTTTTGTCTTGATCAGATCAGTAAAACAATCCTGCCGTCACTTAAAAGTATTGCTAAATTTCTACAACTCTGGAGTTCTATTAAACTTTCCCTTGGAAGAAATATGACATGACAGCTGTAATTTATCTCCATGGTATAGATTTAGCATATTTAAAATATAGAATACAGGACCATATGAATAAATGTTGTAGTTTTAAACCCTGCTAGTGGCAACAAATACCACACAGCTGCTCACTCACCCTTCCCCCTCCCAAGGTTAGGGGAGAGAATTAAAGGGGTAAAGGGAAAAGAGACTCATGGGTTGGGATAGCAATTTAATAACTAAACTACAATAGTATTGAAAATAATAATATTTATAATAGTAATCTATGCAAATATGCAAATGAGTGATACAGTGATACTGCTCACCACCTGATGACCAGGGCTCATCCTGTTCCCAGCTAACAATCTCAGAGCAGAGGGAGTTCTGAAACCACAAACGCGGAAATGAGGTAAGAGCCTGTGTCTGAGAGACTGAGAGCCGACCAAGAGAACAAGACAACCCTGAGAGAGGGGCGATCCAGAGAGAGACAGAGGGAGCTTCCAGACAGAGCCTCATCTATATACTGAGCATGACATGCATGATATGGAGTATGTCATTGGCCAATTTGGGTCTCAGTCCCAAACCTGCGGTTGAATCCTGGGCTGGTAATTGGGGCTGTGTTCTCTCCTGGCTTCTCCTGCCCCTGCAGACACTGGTACAGTAGAGAAGCTGAAATGTCCTTGCTTGTCCTGGCAATAAACGTCAGTATGTTATCAGCCTTCTTCTCAGCACGAATCCAAAACATAGCCTCACATTAGCTACTGTGAAGAACATTATCTCTGTCCCAGATGAAATCAGGACAATAAATTAGACAGAAGAAGAAAACAAGATATTGTTAGGTCAGGAAAGTGTAAACAGGAAGAAGCAAAAGAGGACTGAATAAAAAAAACCCCAAAATTAGTCCCCGTGAAAAAAACCCAAACAAATCAGTCCCCACCCACACCTCCATAGTAATCCTCTATAATATTTTAATGGAAAAGGGCTAAATGTAAAGTATGCTTGGGAGACTGCTGGAGACACTGGAAGCTAAGACTGCATAGTAAGATAATACATGCCTGGGAACTTGTGACTTCTTTTAAAAGTAGTGGTTTATACCTTGGTACAGTGAAACCCCAGAGAAGAGATGCATAGCCCATACTTCCTCATATAAGCTCCATAAATAAGCACAGCATCTTTTGTTGCAAATCCTCAGCTCTGTACACTTTTTTTTTTTTTTTTTTTTTTTTGGGGTGTCTGGGCTCTCACCATCACAGCCCTTGAAAAAATGACAGGTTTTTGTTTTCATTGTCTTACCTTCTTTCCCATTCAGTTCTTGACAGCGCTCCCTCTCAGCTGAATACTGTTATCACTTCTTTATTCTAATCCTCTCCCTAGCTGCCTATATTATCACCCCTCTGTTTCAGAACTTGGATACTTACCCTTTAATCCATTAATTGGCTTTACCCTCAGATCTCTTTGCCTCCTCTGAGTGCAACCTGACTCTCCTACCCACTGCACATCCTGACTATTCTCTGCCCATCCCTCCCGGCTCTCCCTACATTTTGGTGCTAGTTTCTCTTTTTTTTCCAGATAATCTTGTTCTTTATTTCTTTTCACAAAGGAGAGCTCTCTAGTTCAATATCACTTTCAGTGTTGTTCTGTTTCCTCCCTGTGTTTATGTATCGCCTTTCTTCATTGCTTTTCAACAAGGGTAGATGTATATAGAAGGAATAATCTCTGCAGCAGGTATCTGTGTTGCCCCTAGAATAGGTCCATTTCCTTATCGGGGTTCAAAAGTGTTGGTCAACTTAATAAAATGTGCGTTGTTACACAGCAAACGTATTCACTTAAACAAGATTATCTTTTGATTGAGTTAAGTTTCTATTGCTGTTCGGATGCTGTGCAAGTGTACATTTCTTAACTTTTTTTTTTAAAATCATGTACTCTTTGTGTGTGAAATCTGCATTAAAAGGAAATACTTTATCTGGTGGCACTGTTTAGCCTGGGAATAATATTGCTGTGTTTTAAGAAATCCCGCCTACGTTGATTTTTTTTTTGTTAGTCAACATTTGAAAATATAGACTATATTGCAAAGAGGGAGGTTAGCCTTTTTGTTTTGTTATCTCTGATGTTTTCTTTATGTGGTATGTATGAACACACACATTTGATATTTAGCAAAATAGGGAAAATTATCCTGGTGCTAATGTACACAGAGCTATTACACCCAGTCATGGTTAATAGCACTAAATGGATTTAGAGTGAGGAGTCTAGACTGCAATCCTGTCAGCATCTGCCCCTTCCCCAGTAATTTATTTGGGTTTTGCACCTGCAGATGCTGAACTGGGACTGCATTCATACAGAATTTTTTATTTGGATAGCAGGCACTGAAATAGAAACATTTAAGAAGAGCACTAAATAAAAGTGACTGTGTTACCATTAACTTTCCCTCCTTTGTTGTCAATATTGAAAACAATACAAACCTGATTATCCAGGCTCTTACCATGAGGATCTCCTTCTCTAATTAACTCCCTAATCTATTGACACCCTGATTATTAGACATACCTTGTGCTGCCTGGTGTGTTTCAATGGTTGGAAAGCTTTCATAAAATATTTCAGTTTTAGGTCATTCATTGGCACAGTGTATCTTTCATATTTTGTGCAAACAGTGACGGTCCTTTCCTATGTGTGATGTAGTCTCCGTGCTCTGGAGCATTACATGCTTTCTGAAAAGGTAGTAATTATGCAGGGGCTATGCGAATGGCAAAACTGGAAAGGTAATTAGGCAGAGGTGAGTAAAAGCCCCCCTCTTTGCCTGCCTCTCTGTTCCTATGCCCCATGCATGTGATAAGTCACAGCTGAAAATAATTTTTCCTCCAGTTTTAGTGATATGCATATATACCTACAGGCATGTCCAAGGGTGAAAGGTTCTAACCCATTGTACCATGCAGCCATGGCAATGGGAGTTTGGTTACAACTTGTAGAACAAAAAGGTTTTCTTTCAGAGCCTTGTATATTCAGGCTTGTTTGTATGAGAGAGAGGTACGTCTCCAATTCTTTAATAACTAATATAGGAAAAAGAAATTAAATTCCCCTCTACTCATATTCAAAACCAGAAGACGCCTAACTCAGGGAATCAAACCAGTATACCCAGGCAGATATTTTCCTTCTTTTCACTTGGAATAGTTGCAGTCCTGTGGGAAATAGAGAATGAAAAACAAGTTTAAAAGCCTTCTCATCAGAAATCCCATACCTAACTCTTGGCTGTATATGTTTATAATCTCAAACATACCCCATTGCTTATTTGAGTAATGTTTTTGTTTTGTTAAATGATAGACCCCTTATTGTTTTTTTTCAAATATTCTTGGTAGTGGACTATTCGCTTCTTTGCTTCATTCTATGAAGTATCAGCATTTGCAGTTCTTTCGTAAGAGGGTACTTTTTAGTTGTACAAGTGGAAGTCTGTCATCAGTATATAATCTTGTAAAGATCTATTATGTGCCTCTTGTCCTACACCTGGAAATGTGCATTGGTGTGGTAGCTTTCAAACAGTTCCACGTCAGTGTGTAGACTCTTTTCAACATGTTCATCTTGGATCTGTCATTCGTGCATGTGTGTGCAGTTCACTAATGGAGGTGGTGGCCTTTTTGTGGTCTGTGAAGTCTGTATTTGGTATGCGTGGAGCCTTGCACTAGTCCTGCTTCTGTGTGGAGATAAAGGCAGGGATCCGTCTTTCTCCAGAATCTCCTTCCTGTATTGATAGGAGTCTACATATTTTTAACATCAGAAGGCAGAACACTGTAAAAACTATGTACCAGCTCTGTAGCACAAAAGAGCCAGCAAAGCAGAAAAGAGGAAGAGAGTAGAAAAAAATATGTACAGTAGAAAACCTTTCTCCACTGCATGCAATATTTTATTTCAATTCATAGTAACCTTAAGTTACCATTGGGGATACTAAAAAGCTTTGTAAAGACACAAGTGTTTTTCATTAAACAAATTGATAATCTTTGAAATATGTAACCTTTCCCCCCCACCCCTAGCTGCTACCTATAGCAGCTTGTATAATTAAAGACTAATTTTTTACCTAGTTCTTCATATGCTATTTATTTCTTGTCCATTCTTTCCTTCTTTTGTAACTATTTCTGAATTTCATGGGCTTCTCGTAAAACACTGTAATGCTAATGCTGAGAGTAATTTTTTAAAGGTGCTTAATATGCAGCTGCTCTTTAAAAGGGGCAAAAGGTTTCTTTCTGCCAATTCTTTCAGGTTCTGTATTTAAAATCTTTCTTCTTCCCTTCAACTGTCAATATTTAAGGAAGTACCCTTTCTATAATCCTGGTAAAAAATGGTAGGTATATTCTGCATCTGTGGTTAGACCTACAGCATGGTGCAAAATAATCTAAACACTCACAGTTTGTTTGCAGATTTGCTCTAATGAAAAAAGCTGAAGACATATAATGAGAAAGCCCCTCTGATACAGTCATTCAGTATCTGCACAAGTTGATCCCTTGAATGCATTACATGATTCATAAGAAAGTAAGATTGAATAATATTTGCTAATGTCTTATTTTTCAGCCAAGAAATCTAACACTTTTAAGGATAAAAAGGGGTAAGAGGTCCTCATTCCTCTGCTTACTGGAAAATAGGATAGTTTTAGAGACAGTTATATTGCAGAAAAAAAAAATTTCCAAATACTGAGTAGAAAGGGTTCTTTCATTCAGTTGAACATCATAGGAGTATGGTACCACGCCTGAATTGTAAAAATATTTTAATTCCAAAATGTTTTTAATAGTTCACACTTTTACAATCACAGCTTAGAGTTAATTACTATGTCTAGTCTCAAAACAGGTCTATGGTAATAAATGCCTCACTAAATCATTGTCTTCACTGTGTCTAAATTGTCAAGGTGGGGATTTTAGAGGTGCCTAATCAATATATAAACACAAATCCTGTTATCACTCTCCATGCCACTGAGGAACAGTTACATGCTTTAGAAATCAGTTTTTCTTCAACCCAGGTCCTGTTTCATTTTGCACAGAAATAGTTGGTGAAGGAAATAAAAGCAAGGAGACTGCATCCTCAAGTGTACTTGCACGACAGTAGGTCAGGATAGATAGCTAATGGGGGTGAAAGATTCTCTAACCCACAGTGAACGGCATGGGCAAATCCTTTTTTTCACGGACAGTGGGTGTTTCTTGCACAAGATGCACTGTCTTTAGTACCTAGCCTGACAGAATGGCTGTGGTAAGCGTGTTCAGCCAGAAATGATTGCTTTGTTCTATCATTGTAGTAAATTTCTAAAGCAGAAATTCTCATGGAAAAATTGTGGGGGTGTGTGAGAGTGTTGATAATTTTGGGTTTCTAAAGGAGTGAAATTCAGAAAAGGAAGAGTTAAAGAAGTTATTGCTGCTGTAATATACATACCAGGCTCTTTCAGTCTTCACAACTCTCTTACAACAGGTTCTCTTCATGTCTAGAAAATGCAAATCTCTGGGCTCTTAAGAGAAACTGAATAGGGATATGTATTTCATCTTAAAACAGAGAGCAAAGCAAAAAAAAAAAAGAAAAAGTTATTCAAAGGATTTTGGAAACAGGTGTTCTAAATCAACATTAATTGGATTTCAGTTAATTATTCCTTATACTTTAGGGATTATAGGAAAGGAATATAGGGGGAAAAAGCAACAACAACTTCTCTGACACACTAATTGCTCTAATATTATTTAAGCTAAGCAGCCCCTCATTCCTTTCACCCCCACCCCAAATAAATTGGCCTCCAGATGACTGTTACAGAGTCTAGGAGAATAAGGATGAAATGAAAAAGCAAGATGCAATCTTTGAAAGACAGCTTTACCTGGGAGGGTGGTTACATATTTAGTCTATTATGTATGCTATCCTCTGCCAGTAAGTACTAAGATGAGGACAACTGCTAAAAAGCTGTTATAGATTGATTTTGGACACCGTGTTTCTAGGATGAAGATTACCTATGTGATTCCCCTGATATTTTACCCCTTGCAGTGTATGATCTATGCGCATAGTTTAGACTGGGTCAAGAATGTTTATCCAGGGCTGGCAAAGGAAGACTGGGTAGAAGACAGGACATTATTAAGGATTGTATTTTGGCTTTTGGCTTTCTATTCTAATTCCTGTTGGAATGAGTCCACTTTTTTGCCCAATATTGGAGCTGGTATAGCATTTGACATGAAAAATTGTATATGGAAAGTTTTAGTTTTCCTCTGAGAACCAACTGATTCCAAATTTTAAAAGAAGTGAGGGAGGGGGTGAGTGAGACAAGATTTAATGAGATTTTCAAAATGATCAGACATTGAAATGGTCTAAAACCCCAGTTTTTAAAATTGAACTGAGAGTAGAGTGGTAGGTTTGGGTTTTGTGTTTTGTTTTGGTTTTTATTTGCGTTTAATCTTTAATTTGCTGCAAATTTTTGTGCTGATCCCTCATAGTTTTAAGTTGATGAGAGTGAGAGCAGGCAACACTTGCAAGTCTCCTCTCGCTGTCCAGACTAAGGGAGTGAAACCTGCGATGAAAGTAACAGATTTTCAAAGTTATTTTTAAACTTTAATATGATACAATAATCAGAGCTTCTAGTAACAACCAAGATAATGTTTTACATGTTTTTTACCTTAACAATGTCTCTTTGAAGAACTCCCCCTCCCATATGTTTGAAGTATACATGAAACGTGTCACTTTTGAACAGGAGATATTGTCAATTTATATGTGAAATTATTTACACAGCAAATTGTAAAAGATTTCAAAAAGTCTAATGAAATTTGCCTGAGGGCAGATAGAATTTGCATTCCAGACTCCTGCATATGTGATGATTTGCTAAGAATCTCAGTTTAAAAGAAAAAAAAATAAATTGGAAGGAGACCTCCCACATCCAGTAGTTCTTGTCTA